>VYZW01047318.1:3914-20139 GCA_013401315.1 Balaeniceps rex
ACTATGAAACCAGAAACCAACGTTCAAAGATCTGAAATGAGCCTGAAGTGTCAGTTTGATCAAATTTTCAGCTTTTTGTTTAATGACTGATTCCAGATTGCAAAGTACAGAAAGGAATACCATTTCACATACAAGTTTTAGCTCCATAAGAACGTGATTTGTCAATGCTATTAATAACTAGCTGGAAAATAATTCAGTCAGAGTAATGTCTGAAGGACCCTGCTGCTGTAAGGAAACCACTCTTTATAAACAATTTAATTTAAAACAGGTCTTGCTTCTAATGGTTTTGAGTACAGTCATTGTCTGACAGAACAACCTATGATTTCTTCTGAACGAATCATAACTCTCCCTGGTGTTTGGAGACAACTATAAAGCAAAAGCTAGCAATTCTTTAAGGCAAAATCAGAATAAAAGAATCAAAGCAATAGAAAGGATTTTTTTTTAATGTAGTATGAACTACATAAATCAAATTATGAAACTCAGTGTCACAAGATGTCATGGACCCCAAAAATATAAATAGATCTGAAATAAAATTACATGAAATAAGGGAGAAATCTATTGACAGCTATTAAATCTGATGGTACAAGTGTAACCTCCAGGTCAGAAGGACGGACTGAAAAATACCAGGCTTACCCTATACTTTCTGTCTTTTTAATTCTATGTTTTCAGCATCTCATGTTGGCAGATATCTTTGTTGGATTACCCCAGGAATAAACTAGCTTGANATCATCATCAAATACATTTTTTAAAAGAGGAAAACGAAAAAAACAAACCCAAAACAGGAATGATTATTTAAAAATGAAGGATCCAAGAAAAAGATACCAAGTAGGAAACAGATCCTGTTATCATTGTAAAATAGAAGGTAGAAGTCTACTTCAAGGAGGAAACATCACACAGATGCAAAACATGAATGTTGATTGCAGGACTAAGCATCCTGCATTCTGACCATCACATCTCAAAGCCTACCCACTCTGTTTGCTGCCAATGATGATTTCTCCCAAACTCAAACTCCTTATAGGAAGCAAGAGGGCTACAGAAAACAAAATGGAGAAATCAAATGATCCCAGACTACAACAAATGAAGTAAAGGAAGCGGTCAAAGCATAAAAGTGGAAAAGCCAGGGAACTGGAGAGGGATGTTAAACAGAGCACTCCTGACAGCAACCACCGCTCCCTTACACTACCCAAGGAGCTGACAGATGCTGCCAAGTGGTGGTCTGCCCAGAAGCAGAGACATCACTATTAGAAACAGGATACTGAGCTGGACTCAAAATCTGATACTGAGCTGGCACTTACATCTAACTCACTAAGAAAGTTCTTCAGGCAACATGATCACAGAAAGAAAAACAGAAGTTATGCTATGCTGTTTTTCAATACAGTATCTTGTGTTCAGAGTTGATCTGCACCCACAGCAAGGCTTTCCCCACAAACTCCTTTGTTTCAAGTAACATTGCAAGACCCTTCTCCTCCTAAAAACAATGTCTGGATTTAGTGTATCGATTCAAATATCTGCTTCAGACCCAGGAAAAAAGTAAGAAATTCTGTGCTAAGTCATGCCCAGAATCATTCTTACTTTCTCCATGATCCTTTTCAGCTGCAGATATTAGACACTGTTTCCTGAGAAAGAAGACAAATAAACTACTTTCTTACTAGTCCTGCAAATAAGTCACTTTCACAATATCAGCCTTGCATAACTTGTTTTCATCTAATATAGTAATCTGCATAATAATTGGTCTTCCCAGACCCTTCCACAGAACCACAAAATGTAAGAACAAGTGTTAGCTACTGGAGCAGCATCCTTACTTGCCACTCGTAGTTTAGGCTGTGTGACAACTACTAGCAAATACTTAGTTACTTCAGTTATTTAGCTAGTAAGACTCTACATTACTCTCTTCTATACAGCAATTAGAAACAAGGTTTAGCTGAAGATACTCAGAAAAAATTTCTATACTTCAGGGTATGAACTATGTATCTGATTAAACTCCCAGTTTGATGTACCTTATCTTGGCAGCATTGAAGACTGGTATTGTGAGAGATTAGAGTGACAGCTATGTTTGCTTAAGATAACGATTCTAGAGTATCCGCAATGATGCACATTGCACAACAAGGATGATAAATTTTACTAATGCTATCCAAAATGCTGATAGCCTAATGTTAAGTATAGTATCCTTCTTTTTTATGTTTACACAAGATAGCCCCATGTAATATGAGCACGACACATTGTGATAAAATTTAATATTAATACAGACATTAAACTAGTATATTATTGTTTTCCACATAAACCTCTGGTTTTAGCTAGATCTCATGCGAAGATCTGAAATATTATCAGATAATACATGCTGATTATCCCTTGAAGTATGAGTCAGACTTTTTTTAAGTGTTAGTTCCTAAGTCCCATTAAAACAATGGGATATTTGTGTCTAAACAATGTAAGCCCCCTCTCCTAGGTCAGTACCTAGGACAACACAGATTAAAGGTTTAAATACTACCGGTCTCTCTAGTACTTTTAATCTTATTTCAAATTTACTTTACTATCAGAGCAGCAGCAGTCCCAACCATAAGAAAGACTCTTCAAAACAAAAACATCAAATATTTAAATTGCATTAACTTCTCACCTCTCTTCCATCCACTCTTTCACTTCTTTCTCCTCCCATACACACAAACATATGCAAACACATTCACATACACAAAAAAAGCACTGAAGATTAGAGAAAGTCAACATTTTTTAATGTGAAAGTATAGAAATATACCCTCATAAATGTGAAGCCAACACAGTTTAAAGTCTAAACATTCGACACATAATTTGTAACTTTAATCAACACATCTCATTTTGCTAATGCAGACTGACTGGATGCCTGAGTGCTAATGAGCGTCCCTGAATGCTAATGGCTCTGTGAAACTAGATGGCCTCTGAGCATCACACGGATTATCTAAAACTTATTTGCATCTCAGATTCCCAGCACCATTCAGCTTCACCTCTCTTTGACCTTGACATTTTATGAACCACAGAGAACAGTTGTGTTATGAAAGAAAAGCCAAAACTAAACCAAAAAATGCAGGCAGGGACATATCCATCAAGAATATATTTGAAACATTTTACTGAGTTGAATATTCTCACGATAGAATGTGATCACTGTAAGATATTATACAACTTATCTCCTCATTCTTTGAAATCTAATGCTTACAGGACATATGCTTAGGAGTAGAGTTGCTGTAACACAGAAATTTTAAGGATCTAAGTAAGACAAGGATTGTGAGAAGAGACAATAACTGTTAGAACCGATTAATTTGCCAACAATTAAAGGTATTAAATATATTACACATTACTGAGTATATTACTATGAGGTAATATAATAATACATATATCATAAATTCAGTGCAGTTGGAAAATCAGACAAGGTTTCAGGCACGTAAGCTCTTCTTAAAATCCTATCCCATGTGTCAAAAGAATATAATCCCTTTTCCCCATCATATAACACTTATTTGGTGATTGTCAGATGTGCTCTGTAACTTTGCAAAAGCCCCACCATCCTGCCTGAAACTGTTCCAGTGAGTAGACATTGCATCAATACCCCACTTTAAAGGGAAACCTATACTCAAGGTATTACTTCAGTGCCCTGCATGTCATAGCTCTCTGTAGAAAGTCAGAAATACTTTCTCTGAAAGCCTTTTTCTTTTTAAATTGTTTTCTGTGTTCTATTTTTTCTGTGAAGAAATGCATATATAGAAATATATATACACATACATACATGCACATATATATTTACATATTTTCAGGAACAGAAACTTCCTTGTCTGCCAAGAAACATTAGAAAAATTATAATTGAAGAACATGATGCAAAAGTTATTTTAAAATAAACTGTCTTTCCATCCTTTATTACCCTCAGAACAGACAGACACGTAATGTTCACATAATGTTCAGATCTGTTTCCCAGCTTGAAATACAGCAGAAGTGCTTGATGTATTGTTAAAGTCAAAATCCAGGGGAGGCCATTAGATCATCTGGTTTGATCTTTACAATGTACAGTCCATTTTACCTACCAACTTTAATATGGAACCCCTAACCTGTGGTTGACTCAAACATACCTCCCAAAAAGGTGTATGATTTTGATCTGAGGACTTGAAGTCATGGAATATCCACATCTTCTCTTCGTATTTGTTTTGCAATGACTTAATCACTTCTCCTATTAAAAATTATTTCTAATATTTATTTTCCAGTTTCTACTTCCAGATGATAGAACCTTTTGGCACACAGAGAAAAATAAAATTAAAGACTTGTACATTTCTGTATCTGCTTTTCCATCCACCTAAACACACTAGCATTGGCTGACTCATCCCATTTTTCCTTTTTCATTTTAATATTTACATTTTCTCTCTTCTGCTCTTCTGAATTTTATCTAGTACTTCAAGATTTATTAAAATTACCAGCATGCCAGATGTCTTTCTAGTTCTTTAAAGACTGTTTGGTACAAATTATCTGCAACTCTAAAAGTGTTTATTCTTTAGTGACTATCTATGCCCTGAAAAGTACTTTCTTATCCTCATGGAATGCAAACACATGGCTTTCCAAGTACAGAACAGAAACTCTTACTGAATATTTCTACATCTTCCATTTCATTATTAACAATTTAATTCTCTCCAGTTAGTAATGGATCTATAGCATTACTAGGATTTCTCTGACGCCTCATTATCATTAGCTTTGGCTTTCTCCCCTATTGTTTTTGGCTTCCTTATGAGTCTTCTAGATTTCCTGTCTTCCAAATGACATACACTGCTATTTATTTATCTGTGCTGGTTTTGGCTGGGATAGAGTTAATTTTCTTCATAGTAGCATAATGGTCCATACACTAAGGGAATTATATCCGTGTATCAAAAGATGGGAAGGGGGTGGGGGTGGGTAATGAGAATGTATTGGATAGTGTGAGACCTGAGCATGACATAAATGGTATGNGCTGGGAGGGGACACAGCTGGGACAGCTGACCCCAACTGACCAAAGGGATATTCCATACTATATGACGTCATGCTCAGTATATAAAGCTGGGGGAAGAAGAAGGAAGAGGGGAAGGTTCGGAGCAATGGTGTTTGTCTTCCCAAGTCACCATTATGTGTGATGGAGCCCTGCTTTCCTGGAGATGGCTGAACACCTGCCTGCTGATGGGAAGTAGTGAATGAATTCCTTGTTTTGCTTTGCTTGCATGCTCATTTTTTGCTTTACCTATTAAACTGTCTTTATCTCAGCCCACGAGTTTTCTCACTTTTACTCTTCCGATTCTCTCCCCCACCCCACCATGGGGGAGTGAGTGAGCAGCTGCGTGGTGCTTAGTTGCTGGCTGGGGTTAAACCATGACATTACCAAAAATACTTTTCTGTAACTATATAAAATTACCCTAATGTCCTACAGGAAGAGAGCTGACTTCATGAAACTGTCTCCAGAGACACTTATATAAAAACCAGGTTTGGATAAGACTGAAGACAAGTTTCTCAAAGGTGGAGCTCAGGGAATCATGGATTCTTCTGGGAGAACTCAAACTGATGTCTGAAACAAATTATGTCACTGTACAATCAGGAAGCCTAAGACCCTTGCATTAAAAAGATTATGATTTAACCTTTATAAAACACAAGTTAGTAATAAAAATTTGGTGAAACAATTCGATTTGACATTTTAAGGAACACCTTTAGCACATCCTAAACAAAGACCACAGAGTGTAACGTTCGTTACAGATGGACTTTGCCACACATGGTAGGTGCTAGCAGCTGCTACAATTATGGCAAGAATATATAAAGAAAATACTGTAATGTAAGAAAAAGCTAACATTTTAGCATAGTTAAAGCTATGTGGGTAACTTTAATAGAGAAATGTATGGTTCTGGGTGCACTCCTAACACTTTTCATAACTGATTTTCAAATACAAACCAGTATTTTTCAAATACATCACATGGCTGGACAACAAATGAATAAAAAGGAGAGCATCATAATCTACAAATCCTTCATACCAGTAATAATCAAACAAACATAACAGCATCTTGGACTGATACACATGACATTTATGCAGATTCCCATTAATACTACTGGAAATTTACTACAGTAAAGCTTTTAAGCAGTAATGGTAGAATAATATTCTAGAATAAACTACATCAGGCAATGTAATTTAATTTTGGAGTCTAAAACAGTTGCATTTCTATTCGTTGCCTTCTTATGTTAAAAAAAGTTTAAAGAACTGAAAAAATTTAGTCTAAAAAAGTAAACGTTGATGAATTTTATGACTTTCAAATAATTTGTTACCGTCTTAATATGACATACAAAAATAGTACTATCAGATATTTACAGAACTTTGTGAAGTTTTGATTAGCTTGATGATTTGCAGCAGCTTCTCAGCTAATACCATAGTGTATACCTCACTATTTCCCACTTCCCTGTAAGTTGCCCAGGTTTCACTGACATCAGACAAGAGCCCAAACTGTAGGCTGGCTTTGGCAACCAATTATGAATTGCTGTGGCAGGTTATGTAATCTGAACAAAGGACCCTGTCAGCTACTTAATTCTCCACTGTTTCTGATAACACACTCAAGGCAGGCAAAAGTCAATTCCTCAGTGCCACGTTACCCATGCCATGTTACTTCAGTGCACTTCTGAAGGAATCCCAGTAGGCTGGTGAAGCTATTCCAGGCAGATCCCATGGGGACATGGGGCTATTCACACTTCTCAGACCTACTATTCCAGGCTTTCTTTTGACATGTCTGTTTTACTTCAGCCCAATTCATGTTGAAGTTAGGAGGTTTTTCCTCCACAGTTAGAGCAGCTAACAATTTTAAATGTTAAAAGAGGAAAGGAAGAATTAGGAAAGTCACTGGTATATCATAAGATTATTCAGTTGCTGTGGGAATGTGAGAGAAGAGTGGAGGTAATTGCTTGTTTGTAAACACGGCCCAGTTTATTCTGTGCCTCGATCAACCTTTGCATTTGCCACTAATATTTCTGTCATCTCCTGGTTCAAGCAGCCAACTTCAAACACTATCTATTGGAGGTATTTGAAGCAACGTAGCACAAGGCTATTCCAGTCTGAATCTGGACTGCAAAGAAATTTTCAATTTCAGTGAGAGATCCTGTATTGGTTGTCATATTGCTAGTTTCCTGAGAAGCAGCTGAATCATACCTCTACCATTGGTACAAAACAAGCATGTAGAGCTGGAGTCAGTACATAAAATTACTCTGTGGAGCTGAGTAAGCGTTCACTGAGTAGCCCTCCTCCAGTATACCATGGAAAGCAGCTCTTGCTATAACTGTTGTGTTATTCACAAACAAAGCAGCAACAATGATTTAAAATACTCTTGTCCTGCACTCTGGCAATATGGACTGTTTCAATTTGACCAGCACCACCTGTTGTAGGCCATGTTTGGAACTAAATCAGGAAATTGATGCAGCCTGAATGAAATGGAAGAAACAAACAAATCAGGCCCACAAATTCTCCTTTTGCCATAGCAAAGGTACATGTTGCATAGAACCAAATCATAAGGGCGGGCAAAATCTTCTGTTGGAACTGGTGCCAAATTTTTGTAACATGAAATCATGACCTCTATGATGTATACAAACCAGATAATTTCAGACCTTGTTGAAGTATCACTATGCAGAACACAGCCTAAATATAAGCTTGTACTCATTCAAATTCGATAGGGCTTAATTCAGTAGTTTAAGCATCTGCTTGAATATGTATTTTATTTGAAAGCCTGACAAAGCAGCTGTAAATAACTACCGTATGTGAAAATGCCTGTAAGAAAAGTTTCACAATACCAGAGTTGACTTTCAAAACTCTTCAAAAAAGCATCCTTTTCTCAGTTTTCCCATGTTTCTTTAAATATGTATATATTCTATGTATTTTATGTGTAAGAAAGGTATTTTGAAAGTTTGTTGTTCTTTAAATACTTTTTTTCCTTTTTTTCTAAAAACATTCTTCCAATATAGACAACCCACAGAAATGAGTAAATTCACACAGTTTCTGAGCTAACTTCTGCCCAGGTTAGATGCCGCTTGAGCTTTGCTGCTTTATATTCACTGCTCATTAAAGTAGTCATCTAAACGTTGTTTTATAGTCCCTTGAAACATTTGTCTAGTTCTCATGAAAACATATAAGACTAAGCTTCACCTTGTGCGGCTGACAAAATGAAGCTTATCCTTTTATTATTAATCTTATTATCTCTAATAATGGCTTTAGAAGCTACTGTGCAAGTATCTTAAAATAACTCCATAAAGCACATTTTAATCCTGGTTTAACACACCCTTTTACCAAGGAAAAGAAATCCTATTAATGATTCTGATAACTTTGTGATATAGAGAAATAGATGTTGTCTTCAGTCAAATCCTTCTCCTTTTCCACTTAAGACCTAAACCAGAATTAAGAACTTGGGCAGATCTCTGATGCAGTAATCCACTGACACACCAAGCACTTCTGTGAAACATGTTACCACTCAAGATTAATTTTACATTTGCTGTGTTAAACTATCATAGCCTTTTTGAGCATTGATGCCATGTTTGCACCCCATGTGTCAGTGCATTACAGGTATACCATAGTTAAAACAATTTCTTTGGCTATTTAGTCTGTAAAGCATAAAAGCTTTATGCCTCCAGCTGCATAATTCTGTGCACATTTATTCTACAGAATGATAACCTTAAAGTTTAAATAAATCTTTGGGATACTTTGCCTGATTTTGACCTAACTTTTTAATTTTCAGTCAGGTCTTCTTAAAAAAGCAGGAAAAATATTTGCAAATTTCTATTTTTTAGCACTTCATTTTAATTAAGTCCTATCACTTATAGAAATTACTATAATTTCCCATAAATTTACAAATATAAATAATATTAATGACACATCATATCTTCTTCACAAAATTTGAAAGAAAGTTTTAATATCACATTTCTATTTCTCAAAATGTTTTCTTCGCACTCCTAGTTTGTAAAATAAATTACCTAGAAATGAAAACATAGTTACTTCTTAGCAGGAATAAAAGAGGGCAAGTCAATCTCTTTCACATACAAACAAACAANTTTTTCCCCTAGCCTCCCTCCCATGAAACAGGGAGATCATTAATTCTACAGTCAGCAGCTGAAACCAGTTAGTCTGACCTCAGACATTGCTGATCACATCCCTTCCTGCCCAGTAAATCCCAAACTACAAAAGATTTATCGCTTTTCCTTTCTTACTGGAAATTAACAAAGCGGTCAGGACAGAATTCCTAATACAAGCATGCATTATTACTTACAAACGCACCTCTGTGAGTATTTTGCTTCAAAGTTCATGGCCCTATAAGGAAGAGAAGACAGAACATAGAAGCAGTAATGAAAGCTACATACTACTTTAACCTATATGACTTTGCACATTCAAATTACAGTACCATGGATTTAATGGATTTAATCAGTCATTTCTTACAGCATCACAGAATTACAAAACAAGATCAATCCTCACTGTAGTTTAATTGAAAAGAAGTATGAGAAAGATATTTAGGAAATGGCTGTTCTCCTAATCAAGATCAAGACTACGAATCAGGAAAAGCAGTCTTGCTTCTCTGAAATGGTTAAACACTAAACAAATGCCGATCTATAGACTTTACAGCACACTAATTCCACCAGCTCTCAGAGTCAGATGTAAGTCTGATGTAAGGACAGCCATTCAAACTGTAGGATCTGGGATCATTCTGGGCTGTGTAAAGAGAGAGCAATAAGCAAGAAAGAGAAGAAAGCAAGAACATCTCTAATAAATAATTTTCTGAAGGGATTGACTATGCAGTGCATTGCCATCATGAATCAAACCCATCTATCATATGGTCACTCTGCAGCTTTCTATAAAGCTGAGGGATTGCATCTTTCGACTTCCAGTTTATTTAAGGCAGCACGCTTCCGTGGATCCAAGCTTGACATTGATTTCTCAGCAGCCTATGTGATATGGAAAGCCACTTCAGCTACAATATTGTAAAATGATTTTTTGTCACATGGTATTTTACAAAATTCTCATGGAAGAACATGTGAGAGCTCTTTAAAATGCAAGATTCACCAAGGGGGAAACAGCGGTTAGCTCTGCAAAGGAAAAAATGTCACATGGCTGAACACATTCTCTCATTATTCCCAGAAGCTAAAGAAGTAGCAAGAGGCAGAAAACTGACAATAATTATATTGCCTAGAAACTGACAGCATACATAAATCTACTGTATTAAGCCTTTATTCATTGATTTACTTTCCAAAGCTCATTTCAGCATTAGCCCAGAAGTAATACTGTGCAAGACACTGCTCTTCGGTTTAAAGAAAATTTGGGTAAATTTTTCTTCCTGTCATGGTTTAACCCCAGCCAGCAACTAAGCACCACACAGCTGCTCACTCCCCCCTGGTGGGATGGGGGAGCAAATTGGAAGGGTAAAAGTGAGAAAACTCGTGGGCTGAGATAAAGACAGTTTAATAAATAAAGCAAAAGCCTCACACACAAGCAAAGCAAAACAAGGAATTCATTCACCACTTCCCATCGGCAGGCAGGTGTTCAGCCATTGCCAGGAAAGAAGGGCTCCATCATGCATTAATGGTGACTTGGGAAGACAAACGCCATTGCTCCGAACATCCCCCCTTCCTTCTTCTTCCCCCAGCTTTATATGTGCTGAGCATGACGTCATATAGTATGGAATATCCCTTTGGTCAGTTGGGGTCAGCTGTCCCAGCTGTGTCCCCTCCCAGCTTCTTGTGCACCCCCAGCCTGCTTGCTGGTGGGGTGGTGTGAGGAGCAGAAAAGGTCTTGACTCTGCGTAAGCACTGCTCAGCAATAACTAAAACATCTCTGTATTATCAACACTGTTTTCAGCACAAATCCAAAACATAGCCCCATACTAGCTACTATGAAGAACTCTATCCCAGCCAAAACCAGCACACTTCCACGTACTGTTACAATTAAAGTTTTGTATGGTTTCTCTCTCTATCCTGTGACAACCTGAATTGTCATGATTTTTGATTGCAATTTTCTTCCTTAGTAGATTGTCAGTAATACATGAAATGGTAAGCAGGCATGCTTAAAGAATGAGTAATTCCCCCTTTGTTGAAATTGTTATATGTACAGCATACAGCGATGGCAGCTATTCAGCCCTGAACGTCTGTTTATGTTAAATCACAAGAGCATAGTGCAAGCAACCTAGACCCAGCAGGAATCTTTTACTGAACTAATTTTGGCATAACACTGAAAAATCATGACTCAGAGATATATCTAAGAGGGAAAAATAAAGACTGGTGATGCTATCAAAAAAGCTAGCACAGTACTGGCAGACTGGCACATGTGTTCCTGTAATTTTCTCAAAGGCCAGTGAATTTAAAAATTAACTTCCCTTTATTTAGGTACTAGATGCAGCTTGCACTATTACTGTTCCTTCAGAGTCTTATTGTAGCACATTGCTGTTGGGTCCCTGGACTGAGGTGAGGAGCAGACTAGCACAAGCAGCAGCCAAAGGAAAAAACAAGTTTAAAACTTCCCACGTTTATTAAATCAGCATTGCTATTCTGCTGCCATTTATTGCTTGGAAGTGCCTGGCAGTCTTAGTCACTTGAGTAAACATAACCTTGGTATAAACAGATTACAAATGCAATTAAAAGTCTGGAAAGATGTTCTATCAAATTAACTTATTACCTATGATGATCCTTTATTTCTCAGATTTTTGTGCATATTGGCATGCATTTACTTTATTTTGGATATCTAATTATTAATATGGTACTGTATCATCTAATGACATTTCAAAGCCAGAAAGAGTATTAAGAACTGTAACACTTCTATAGCTACACCTACCGGATATTGCATATTAACATGTAAAATATGTAATTTTTGGAGTGACAAGATGAATGTCTATTAATCATTTTTTCTCCTATAAATTTCAGGTATATAATGTCCTTGAATTGATGTTAACAGGCTTGCATATTGCTCATTGCACAGGATTTTAGTGTTATTTGGCCTCATATTCAAGCTGAAGGAAAAAAACCCATAGTTTTAATATCAGATATTTTCATAATCTCTACAATGTAACACAGAATAACATATACTGGAGTTTTTTTATGGAGAATGTAAAAATCAGACCTGGGGAACCACAGAAAAGAATTGTGTCCAGAATCTTTCAGAATCTGTATTCTCCATGGTTCTTGAACTTCAGATTCCAGACCTCATGTATCTACTCATCCTGCTCAGGGAGACAACTTGCTTTCTTTTGCTTTCAGGGAAGTTACCCAAGTA
Organism: Balaeniceps rex; assembly: GCA_013401315.1. Lineage (NCBI taxonomy): Eukaryota > Metazoa > Chordata > Aves > Pelecaniformes > Balaenicipitidae > Balaeniceps > Balaeniceps rex. Next base: position 16,156 of record VYZW01047318.1, read on the forward strand.
TGCACATGGTAAACGTACCAGCACTATAAAGCAGGCTTTTTGCCTTTTTAAGGGATAGAACAGGTATAAATCACATATTAATTCAGCAAATTTAGAGCCCTGAAGCAGAGGTGAAAGGAAAGAGACTTGGGGGACTCATAAAGACAGCAGCCAAGCAGGGGATATTGCTGATGCCATCTCCAGGTCAATCTGTCCCTCCTGCAGCCAGCTCCCAAACCGTCCCCTAGTAAGAGGGCCAGAAGGCACAGCACGTGCTAGGTGTACACTGTCCTAATGGCTCGTACGGGAGACAAAGCAGTTTGAAAACAATGCCTCTTATAACCTACTGCCTAGCCAGCCCAAGTACTGCAGCACAGGCACTGTTACTCCTTCCTGGCTTTGGTGGAATAAAACATGCAGAGTCCTTTTGCCAGGATAGCTACGCCTACGCAAAGAGTTTTGGTCTGTATGTATTAAGGGTGTAATTGTTCTGCTGCTCAAACCTTTCTGGATGACTTTGGGTAACTCCAGTCAAAAGGACAAAGGATTATTTGTGCAGGATACAAAAGAGTCTATAGCAAGGACATGGCTGTCAAGTCCCTTACAAGTTCCCATTTCAAGTATGGCATATCCCTGATTCAAGAAAATTGCCAAAATTTGAGACTTTGAATAAATAAAGAACAAGCAACACTTTTCATTCAGGATGGTCTTCACCTAAAATTAGCATCTGTATTGCCCACACCGCAGCCTAGCTACAAAAAAGAGATGTGTAATAGTTCCTTGAGAAATATACCATATCTACAACTTACATTTTTATATTTTCAGGGAAAGCTCTGAAAAAGAGAATTTCAGCATCAAAGACTTTCTGTCTTTAACTCCATGACAGGAGTACTGCACTCATTTTTCTCCTCCCTGTATCTACAGTTCGTACTATGCAAGAACAAGTAGATATTTCTAGAGAGGCATGTTTTTTCCTTTTTCCAGGAAAGAAGGAAGGAAAAGAACCAAACAGACAACAAACAAACAAATCGACAACCTGAGAAATAATAGAGCAAACCAGCTTTGGTATTCCCTGCTCTCTCTATCTGAATTTTTTACTATTATTATTTTAACTTCTCAGAGGAACTAGTATGACCAACATACCTAAATATCCAAATATGGTAAATCTCAAATTATGATCCAAGACCCACTGGGAAGGAAAAAGGATAATTTAATAACATTTAATAACAAGGAAGAGGAAGTCACAATAGCATAGTCTGTCTACTAAACTCCAATCTACCCCATTAAACAGTTAAAAAAATCCTTGCTCTGGCACCAATTAAACTAACTTTTACAGAGCATTCACTGTTAAGCTCTATTGTTTCAATGTTTTCTAATATGCTAGCAATTAAATATTCGGTTGCGTATTAATTGCACAATGCCCACAGGTTGTGAGAAATAAGAAAATATCTTAAATATTTTGTTTTACTTTTATTAAAATATGTTATCCTGATTAAATATTTTCAGGAAATTATTGTTTCCTTATCACACATGGAAGACTTTTTAAATTAAGTTTTTAGGGGACAAGATTATTTTGGGTTGTGTATGTCCAGCCTACCAGCAAAGCCAGTTAAAACTCCTGCTTTCTAATCCCATAAAATATAGTGTCTCCACATGGTCCTTAGCAACTTACACCTCTTGCTCTATAAAGACAGAAATATTGTTTATGTCTAAATGAAGTACCAGGACTAGGCAAAGATGCAGGACCCCCTGGTGCCCCTCACTTATTCTGTGACCATGTGATAGACAGGCACAGCCTTGTTCAGATTCTAAACAGCCTCCTTCTATTGTTGGCTGAATGGTGCCTATTAAGCCTGGCTAAAATCCGTGCCTTCCTATTCCGATGTTTTTTGAAATTTAGTATAAAACAATGCTGTCCATACATAAGCTTCCATGTATCTACCACAAAAAAGGCAAAAAACATTCCTTTCTTAAGCAAATTGAAGGAATATTCATAAGCCTAGGGGCAAAAAATTCTCGTGGCATAATGTGGATAAATCCTTTTTGTCTGGGGAGATTCTACAAGAGGTTTTACTCCATTAATCCCTCTTACTAGAAAAAGCAACCCCCCAATATCCACTCTTATCCATTCTTTCCTCCATTCTCCTTTTGCAGAGTTCCTTAGTCCTAACTCTCTGCATAGTCAAAAAGAAAACACAAGTCAATGAGAAGGCAAGTGATTTTGGAATCAGTGAAATAAAAGCCCTATCTCATGAAGCTCTACAGCAATGATCTGCAGTCTTTGCCGGATTATGGCTAACAACACTGAACAGCAAAGAGAAGCATGTAAATTCAGTGAACGTAAAGAACCCGCTACTAACCTTACTGATCTTGCTGCCACTTGAGCAGCATCAGTAATGTTGGTAATAGTGGAAAAGGTTCATATAAACACTGCCAGGAGTATAAAGTAATAAAAAGGAATGCACAGAGTTGGAACGCAAGATGATAGATCTTCCAAGACAGAGACAGAGATTTTATAGCATTTTGCTGCTGGATGAATATAAGAAAACTAGTATTTTTATCTACTGTGACTAAATGACTTTCTTAAGGTGTCCGTAATTTGGCACAATATTTTTATTATGCAAACAAAAATGTTTATTCAGCATTTTTGTTCTCGTGTTTTATACTTAGCAGATTGTAAATGCACATTACCTTAATATTTCATGCGATCCTTGGATTGTCAACATTCAGAAAAAGTGTATTTTTTAAAGAAAATGTAGACTGGAAAAGCATTTGGATCCTGTGTCAATATATTAATCACTATCACTGTCTTCCTCCTATGCCATGAAGGGGGGAAACCACATCCTAAAGATGATTAATCTTTTGAAATAAAGAAGAAAAGCATTTTATAATTTTTTTCTCAACTATTTCAGAATCAGTAATTAGCTCAAAAGACAAGTTTCAGCACTTCTTGGTAAAACAGATAGGAATTTTTCCATCTATGTTTCTTATAGAAAAACAAATCCGTTTTACTCACAGTTAAATTCTCATTAACTAGTTTCCCTATTTCCTCTATTTTTTTAAAAAGGAAGAAAAAGGCATGTAGCAACTTTCCTCAGACTTACGTTCTTTTTTTTTTCTTTTTTTCATATACACTTACACACCAAAAGCATTAGGTAGAAGTAAAGGAAGAGGCCAGGTTTTTCCCTATCTGAAAGAACAGCTTTTGAAAACTGTTTGATACTGTTTAATGTAATATACATAAAAAGAATTTCTATTTTCTCTAATTTCACAAAATGCACTTCTAATCTATTTACTTCTTTAAGTTAGCTTGAATCTCCTCATTGCAGACTTAGCTATAAGAAAAAAAATGGAAATTTCATTACATTAGTGCAAAAATAATCTAGACTGGCTAGTAATTTTGCCTTAAATCAAGCCTTTTGAACATTACAAAGTATTAAATTACCTTTTTTTAAAAAAATGAGCTTTTAAGAACCATCTGATTCTACTCATGGCTTTTGTTCCCCTCTTTCTTAAAATAGGCAGTGTTGTAATTCCTCCGAAAAGACAACTTGTGTTGGTAGATCAAGTTAACTACTGAACATAATTGAATAAAGGAGATGTCCAAACCAGAACATTCACTGCTGCTCCATCATGCATTTGAGATAAACAGTAAATTTCCAAAATAAAACTTGAAACTTTTTGTGTCAATTTGCGTGCAGAGATTCATCTCCCTTTTGAAATCTTTCAGGACTCTTGGGACTCTGCCATTATGTTTAAATTATTTAGAGAATGGCTGTTTATATAAATATTGGTGATTTTATTTTTGTAATGATAGCAGAACCACCCTGGCTAAAGGATCTGATAAAGTCCTTGTCAAAGACTTCTGTCTCAGGCTTGGACTTCTAAGACACCTTTGAAGAAAGCTTCTTACTTTGGTTCTGTCTAACTTACAGATAATCAGTGAACCTTCAGTCATGAATTATTGCTTTCAAATACAGTATATTCCTCCTAGGTTATATAAAT
>VYZW01047319.1:1711-28252 GCA_013401315.1 Balaeniceps rex
AATAGCTGAAAAGTCTGTCCTTGGGTTTCACTAAGCCCGTGCAGTAGAAGCCCATTTGCCTTCCTGGTCCTAGACTCACATGCCAGGGCTTCTTTGACTCTGGTGACAAACAAGACTGCACAGCCTGAAATCCTCTGCTGCTTGGTGAGTCTACCTGCAGAAGCTTCCTTCCCTTTCCCACTAACAGGAATTTAACTATTTATCATGCATTTTTAAGAGGCTCAAGTGCTTTATGCTGTTTAAATGTTTGGACCCTTATACCTGCTGCAATGCTGAGAATATCAAATGGGAATCCTGCCCTTAACACCCACAAGTGATTCACATACATGTTTCCCTTGGCTCAGACTGTGCTCAGGCCCATCTGTTTGAAAGCACCAATCCTGCTTGCTGGTCCAACGCTCACACAGCGATGCCAAGGGACGGGAACACTGAGCAGGATAATGCTAGCTCACATAAGGCTACAAGAGTCCTTTCCTTTGCTTCCACCCCTGCAGTCACACCACGTCACTTCTGCTGCAAGTCTCGCTGAAAAAGGGTTCACATCTGCTCAGTCAAAGTATGCTGCCATGGAAGTGAGATATGGTCCAAGGAAGCTCCAGCTATACATGGTGGCTGCTGCGGGTGAAGCCTGTCTTCACAGGCTTACTCAGGAGCTCATGCCCGTAGCAGAAACCTGTAGCTCGAGAAACAGGGATTCTACTGCGGACAAATCTCCTTATTTGAAGGAATTAATGCAGTGGAGGTGCCACAGGGACCTTCAAGAGCTCCCCACACACATACTTGAGTCCTAAAATTCTAATGAAAGACACAAGTCAGAAACAAAGGACTCTGAGTAATGAAATGATTAAAGAAAAAATACAGTTGAAAACTGCTGGAACACATTATAATTTAATATCTCATTATTTACTAGGCACATTGAACATAACATGAATTTCCCTCTGCTCCACCAAGCCCACTTCATATTCCACAGAGCCTACGCTTCTGTATCTCATCCAAGTTGAGATGAAATTGTCTTGTATATCAGACAAATGTACCAGAGAGTAGCCTACACTTTGATAATGTACAATCTGAATGTTCCCGATAGTCCAACTTCCACATCATTTAGAGAATTTGCACTCACACATTTTCAATGCATAATGAGTGGCTTTAGCAGTTCATAATTATTAAGTAGTTATTTTACATGCCCTTGTGACTGGTAAATAATACCATAGAGAAAATGAATAAACGATTCTGCATAAACCTAGAAGTTCTTGTTTTAAATCTGCATTATCATGTTGGTTCAGATTTGTAGGCTTAGGTCTGAACAAACATGAACTTCAGGGACATCTGAAATTCAGCTCTGAATCCTGACCTGGATTTTCTGAACGACCTTTGAAATTTGGAACTAAATTCAAATGTTGCAGAGTCTCTACCTGGAAGCCATTTGCTGATGGATTTTCATTCAGTCTAATGTAGGTAGCAAATTATGCCGGGAATAAGTCATTTTCGAGAGATCCAAGGTCTGGCATACAGACTACTACATCCAGCAGGTTTAAATGGAAAACAAAGGTTCTTCATTTACCTCTGAGGCTTCTGTCTGATTTATTTTGCTTCTCTGGTTTGCATTTATTTGATTGTTTTTGCCAGGTATAATGGAGAAAATGCAGGCATTGCTAGGGAAAGCTGTAATCTGCAGCGCTCCGAGGCAGTCCCTCGACCACAATGACCTCTTGAAGACACCTCTGAATCAGAGCAGAAAGGAGAGATGGCAACCCACAGCTGGACAGGCCTTTGCAGCTTGCCCAGATGTCAGCAAACTAGTCTTTACTGGCCAAGATTGAGACAGCCATAACTTCTTACAAAGCAGTGAACCACATACTTTACTTTACTTACATATTTAAACTTGAGAATGTCCCTAACTGCTCTGCTGAACACGGACAGGCACAGCCATGTGCTGTGCTGCTCTGGGGACATAGGGTCAGTCACTCTCAGAGCACTGAAAGCTTCTCAAAAACTCCTGAAAATGGGAAATAAATACAAGAAATGCTATTTATTGGGTAGCTACTCCAGTGTCAAGAGACGGCAATTAGGAAAGTCTCCCTTTTGCAGTCTCTGACAGCATCTGACACTACACTACGACAACCCCAACAATCCTCTAACCTTTTCTGTGGAGGTAGACATTCAACATATATTGGTAAGCTAGCACATCTTTCCCGAACAGAAACTGAAGAGAAACAGCATCACAGTAATCCTCTTCTGAATTGTACTATAACTAAAATGAATATATAAACATAATTCTGAAAAGCTGACTTGTACTTACTATTACCATCATTTGTTTTGATTACATAGGACCATGCATAGTTAAAAATAATAACAAAGAAATATATTTTGCAAATGCACAAATATTCAGAGGCAGAAGTCAGTCACATTTTCAGCCATCTAGCAGTTGCTTTGGTAATGTGTTGAAGAAAATAAATTAAGATTAAAAAAATCAGTCTAGTTGCTACCTGCAGGAACTGATTGTCCTTTAAAATAACTTCAGTTTTATGAAAATGTAAAACCCAAAAGCTTCAATACAGATTGAGAAAAATGTCCCAAGTTCCAGGGACAGGAAGAAAGCTACCAAAGCAAGTACTGTTTGCCTTTTGACCATTTCTGCACGCAGAACTCCCTGCAGTGCTGTCCAACTCTTTTTCCTGAGTGGTTACTGTTAGAAAGAAGCAATCTACCTTTGACCATGCCTTAATCTGCATTTTTCAGGACAAAAATTTCCTGGCCGCTGTGCTGATCACCCAACTAGAATTTTTAAGTACCCTCTGAAATTCTCCCATCTAAATAGCACTATGTCCTCTGCACATTTTGCTACCTCACTGTTCATTCTCTTTTTTTAATGAGAACTATGGACACATTTTATTTCTGCTGTACCGGCAGAAGATTTATGTCTCTACAGATTCTTCAGCATGATTGTCTCTGCTTTTTGTGAGAGCAGTGGTAATTTTTTTAATTGCACTGTTTTAATTCATATTTTGAATAGAAATTACACATAGATAAATTCCAACTGAGATGAAGACCACTGGAGTCAGGATTATCATACTGGGTTTTTTTACTAGTATTATGTGTGGTTCAAAGGTGACCTGAACTTTATTCCCTCATCTTACAAAAAGAAGCATGAATCAAAAGTCAGCCTCCCATTTTAATCAAATTGCCCTGATTATCCAGTATGGATCTAAAGGAGGAAGGTTTAAATAGCTCCTACAATGGAAATATTTCAGAACTAATCTGACAGTACAAGCAAAAAGAAGTAATTAATAAAAGCAAATGAAATTACATTGTAGTAATCAGGGAATGGCTCAGGAAAGGGCACAAAGATTACAAGAACCAGCTGATTACTGTGGATTGTTTCCACATAAAACAAAAATCCATGCCCTTCAGGCTACCAAAAAGGAAGAAAGAAAAACGAAAACAAATTTGTCTGTCTATACAAATGCATTACTGGATTGCAGTTTGCTGGACTTTGCGAAAAGAGAGCAGTTGCATCTTAATGGAAAAAAAAACAGATTTGATGATACGGTTTTCGTTCTGAGGAATCAGAGATAGTTTTCTGCAACAGAGTTAATGTGGGTGTTAACTGAGTGGCAAATCCTGAGCCAGATTTCTTGCTGTGAATGCTTCCGAAGGAAAATCAAAATCCTTCACTGAGGACAGAGCTCCCATTTCTTGCCCTTCCTATCACAGCTCTTGGGAATAATAAAGTTTTATATTGCTCAAAGAGCCTCTTACCTGGAGGTATGGCTGATAACTCTGTCATCTTCTTGCCTGGGTGTAAGTGACGAAAAATACTGGAGGAATGACATTGGGCTGTGCAGACAAACCGCAATAGCTATGGAATAGTTGAGGTTCACCTTACATCAAAATGGAGGTTTGCCATTGAGATCTGGACAATGTGAAACTTGAAGAACCATTAAAAGACCCTGTGAGCACTCCCTGAGTCCTCCTTTACCCAGTGAGAAGTAAAGTATCTCAGGTGTTCTGCACTGAAAATGTGAAGCAATCATGATCCTTACCATAAAGTGCCAATGAAAAGAAATTTATGTATCCAAAATTATAGTTCATCAAAGGTCAGACAAAATCTACCACGTGCTAACAGATTAGTATCTTAAAATATTTAAAAAATATTTTCAACCTGACAGATTAACTAGCAAACTACAAAATAAACTGGCATTTGGAAGGATGTGTTACAAGGACATGATTGGATTGCCTTTAACAACTGTTTTTCCCTGTAAGATTCATGCCTTAGTTTTTCAAATGTTTGTTAAAGGCAGAAACTAAAGCAGAGCTGGATGCAGCTGTAACCTCCTGGAAAACCCTCTTCTGTAAGAGGATCAAGTTAGGAGACTCTGCAAACTGAAGAGCTGTAATATGAAACCTAATGTATAGTCATCATCAAGGGAGGTAACTTAGAAACTGGAAAGCCTTGTCTTAGAGTTAATGCCTTAATCCCAACATATCATTCACACTGTGAGAAAAAATGTCAGAAACTGAAAATCCACGAAACAAGGTTATGGAGAAAAAAAGAACGAAATAAACATTGTGACTGACAACGTGCTGATATTGATTTGTTTTCATTTCTGCAACAGGTACTTACTTTCTGGTTTGCCAAAATCTGACAGCATCCTTTATGTTCAAGTTATTCTGAGGCCTGATCTAGTATGTCTTTAACTAAATATTAATTATCAGTATCTATGCCAACCATTGCCACTAAAAATGGGGTATTTATCCTGTCCTATGTCTGAGCTCAGAGGTATTCACCTCTCAAAGTTTTGCATTACCAGAAAATAAAACTGTGATGGTAAAGGATGTGGTTATGTGGTAAATAGTGGAGAAATTTCCTTTTAACTAAACACAAAGAGTAAAAGAGTTTTCTGATTATTAATAAGCTTGTGCTCAGGGCCTAGCTAAATCAAAGCCAAGTGTTCTCAACCACAGAAACAACAAAAATTATGATTGCATGATAATCATATGTGTTTTTATTATATGCATCCTTCAGGCTCCCGCAGGTCCTCCTAGCATTTAGCCCAGGCCCAGCGCATCTGCTGTCCCATGGCCAACCACGCCAGCCCCAAAACCACCAACTTTCATAATATTGTAGTTAAAGAAGTGAGGAGAAGGTGGGCAAATGTAGCCTGAGGACCACTGTTTTGCCAGGGCCCTGCCTGTATCTGCCCCACTGGAGTAGACAAAGCAGCAGACAGCCCCTACAAGCTCAATCACACGTGTACCTACATGGAACAGGACTCAGCACCCTCTGTGCTGTGACTGCCGGGCCAGGACTCTCCAGCAAGCCCCATGAGATCCTTTCACCTTTTCCCAAGAGGATACAGAGGGATTTGGATGCCCTCCCCTTGGAGAGAGCCTTGGTGTGGGAAAGGAAGAGACAAAGGGAAAGACTCTTTCCTGGATTTTCTATTTGTGTACACAGGTTTTGTATGACTTTTTGGACCTTCCCAAAAGCACTGAACCGAAAGACACCGTACCATGGACAAGAAATGGGGGGGACACGTTGGAGAGGCATCATCAAGATTCAGTGAAGGAACACAATAAAGACCACCGCAAAAGCCATGTTGGTCCTAAAGTTTTCTGTTTAGTTTTCAGAGTAAGGGCTGCCTCGATACATACCAGATACAGGCCAAGATACTAGAGACACGCAAGTTATTTGCCCTCAAGGACTACATCTACGCTGCTAAAATAACAAGGCCAGGTCATTGGGCTGCAGTGCTTGCATGCCATTGGCCATGCTGGGTGTTACCTTAGTCCCTGGCCTCATGTTCCCCATAGGATGTTTGAATCAAGTTTTGAGGGGCAAGAGAGTTTAGCAGTGTGCACACACACTGTGCTATGCTCCTTGGCTTCAGGGCCAGGAAAGAGTCCTTGGCACATCTTAGTACAGAGACGTAGGTGCACAAAAGGTGTCCTAAAAAGCAAAGGGAGAGGCAGCCATGTTACCAGTGGTGAAATACAGATGTGAATAGTACTCATCTTCAGCAGGAATAGGAGTGGCAGAAAAGTTCTGCAGTGTCCTGGCTATTCCTTCCTCCATAGCGAGAATGCATCCTAGCATGAGTGCTTGTAATGCAGGTGTTCCCATGCCATGAAAAGCATGCCAGTACTGATGCTTGCACCATTTCAAAGTCACAAGGAGTCAGGAACTGTTGCTGCTGATGGTGGTGGTGCCTGCTGCCACTGCTAGCTGTAGTACCCTTCAGAACAACCCCTCCCCTGAGAGATGGTAGAAACGACAAATTGAAGTGTTAATTTGTTAAACTGCAATAGCACTGTCAAATTAGCCTGGCTTAATGCTAAAAATAATTCCATTCATTACTGCAGAGCCAAAACAAGTATCAGCTACAGAGCCAAAACAGGCATCATACCTTTTGATAGTAAAATTCTGTGTGCAGAGCAGTCTTAAGAGTCCAAAAGAAGAAACAGGGAAACAGGTAGGCAGCTCGGAGTATTCAGCTCATACAAACAGAGCAAGTCCAACAAGGATGTTGCCTCTGAAGACACTTCAGAGAGTGAGCACATGCATCTGCTCAACACCCCTGAGGTTCACCAAAGAAGTGTCTTGAACCCTAGCTTCTCTGACTGCTGCTCTGTTAGCATCAAAGACTGTTCACTCGTGACAAAACCAACAAGTACCAAGTAGTGAATTGCCTCCTAACCTATAAAGAAAAAAATACACTGTCACAATTTTTTTTGTGGATGGAGGCCAAGCTGAGTCTGTTCCAAGCATCAGGGCCAAAATATCACCTACAATTAAAGCATTGCTGACAATGTTGTTGAGGCTACATGAGACAGAGCAGATTACAGGTCACCCTGCAGCTTGGAGGTATATTGGCACTGTGATGGTAGCAGTAATAAAAATGTGTTTGTGTCAGTAGAGTAAGCAAATATGACTCAAAGCACACAGGCAGTAGACAGGCTGAATAAGAATTCACTTTTCTAAACCTAACCACAATTTGAAGTGCCAAGGCATGGTGGCCTACACAGCCTCACCGCTGGACAGCTTCTGCGGAAATCTAACAGGACATAATTGAAATTAATGATAGAAGCAAGCAACACTCACAAGACAACCACAATTACTGCTTTGCAAAAGCAAAAATTCTCTTCTATCACTGATATATTCAGGAAGACAGTAGATAAAGTGAATCTATGCCATTTGATAAAATACCATTGTATAGGGGTAATTAAGAAGGGGGGTAGGTAAATGCAGGTACTGCAGAGGCCCTGCCATATTCTCACAACAGGAAATACAGAGTTTTGGGAGAAAAAACCAAGTACAACTGGAACACAGAGCGTAGCCTTCACCATCTGGGAACTTACTCCCCTTGTCTGGGAATGATCTGTAAGCCCACGTTAAAAGATCAATGAACTGCAAAAGATGTCTCAGTCTGCCTGGGAATCTGAAGAATGAGTGGAATTTGGTTCTGCTTTGATTTCAATTTACCCTGCCCACATTACAATTTTGTAACATACTGTCAACCTAAAAATATTTGTTCTGTTGCCAGTGTCCTATCACTACAGAAAGGGAAACTGATATTTTGATCGTGATGGGTAAATGGCAAAAGCATATGAAATAAAGTGCGTATGCGGTGGCAGTGGGAGGGGGGGATAGCTGGTGGAAGAGTCATTCCCTAAATAATCCAGTAAGCCAATACTTTAATACCCATTGTGAAGCGTGATCATGCTGCTAATGAAGCAATAAATCCTCCCTTGCATTGGTGCTTGAGGGAGGGGGGTCAGAAGGTGGAGAGAGCTCCCTTTCCTTTCTCATTACAAGCAGCAATATGAAATGCTTTAATAAAGCTCAGTAATGTCCTAGAAGGAATAATCAGCTAATGCTTCTCCTCGTGAACCCATGCCGCAAAATGTCATGGCTCCTTGGCCCCTCTGGCTTTCCTCTTAGGACCCCTGCCCTATAGCCAGTGCCAAACCTGGCCCTGCCCTCCTCGTCCTCCCCGACAGCTTTCGTCCACTTCGGGACTTCGATACTTGCCTTCCAGACCTGCACCAGCCAATTTAAGCATAAGCATCACTGATTAATGCCTGATCCCCCACACACATACGTATACTAAAATGCCCTTATTTGAAATCAGAAAGGAGAGAAACATTTACTTTCCCCAAAATTGAAACTGGCAATGAGAAACGAGCAAAGCCTCTCTCTAATTAACGCTAATGTGTCTGCCTTGTGTACGCACTAGTGAGGGAGCCACAGTATGCTGCAGATCAGAAGATAAAAGCAGACTCAGGAGTTCAACTGCTTTAGAAGCACAACATCTGTTAGCCATGTTATTCTGCAGCTACCCAACAAGCAGAGCACCCTTCATAATGCTTAATAGTTCATGCATTATGTATGCAGCCATTGATACAGAGGCGCTTGGGTTCAGGGTTTCATTCTGCGCAAGTCTCAAATTAGAAAACTACGGGCAAATCTGGGGAGTGTCTCTCTCTCCCCTCTCTTTCCTCTCATGGTAAGTGAGAGCTCAGGGCCAAATTCTGCTCCCAATTACACTAATACGGCTCCACTCAAAATCAGTCCGGCGTAACACAGAACGGTATCTGACTGACTCCATCCTTAATTCACTCAGTGTGTGGAATTAGAATAAAATTGCTAGAAATCTCATTAGAAGAGAACATTTTTAAGTAACCTATTGTTGTAATATCCTTGATTGATTTATCCACTACATTATTATTACAAATTAATAAAGGAAGGACATGCATTAATGGAGTTTATAGGTTTTTCAATTACTGTTTTCCTATTATTCTTTCCATTATTCAATTCACCAGCTTCTTCATATAATTTATCTGTAACTCCAATGCATTACAGTGCTTCAGAATTTATGAAGTATATACAAAGCATATAAATCCTATTAACTCATCCCATCATACTTATAATTGAGTCAATTAAAACATTCTGTGTGTCTACAGTATATAAAGGGGAGGAAGAATAAAACTGAGACCAAGGGGTTAATAAATTCTCGATTATTTATATTTTCTTAAACTTCTCTGCCACAATGGAGCCAAGACGCAGCATGAATATGCTGCATTCTGCTCCTTAGACCCTATAGCCCAGGATGCACTGTCCAGGGAACATAAGAGACTTGAGAGCAGCTTACAATGATTTTCATATTAATTTTAAGGTCAAAGGGACCATTTTGTTCTTCTAATATGACTACTTGCATGACACAAGCCCATAGGATTTCACTCAGGGATTCCTTTATAAAGCTAACAGTTTCTGGAAGAGTTTTTTTAAAGTATCCAACCTTCATTTAGGGATTTCCAGCTATTTGTTCCAATTTTGTAACATATAAAATGTTACTGATAAAAATATACATGCTGGCAGGTTTTCACACCATATATGCATGCCCATGTTAGGCATCTAGCTTAGGAATGATTCAAAAGATCAAAGTGAAGGACTCGAGTTCCCTGCCTAGTCAATGAAAAGAGGCAGGCAGTCAGCTCCAGCGTATTGAGTCAGAGCGTCTAAATGAGATGCCTGAAAGAGCTAAAAGCAGACTAGGAGAATAAATACCTACCCCGACTTCTGTTCTGAACTGCTCAAGATCGTCCTCCTACTGATAGCTGTTCCTTCCAACTATTGTCTTTGGCAATATACTTCATTTGCTAGACTGAATAGGCAGCTACTTTCTCTATAGCGGTACATACAACTCCGTAATAATTCAGACACATGGAGTTTGCAATGTGATAGCGAGACAGATTTTCCAGAACTCAGATCATTTGTAAAGGTCTTTCCTCACCTCTTCCCTTTTTGCTGCTATCTTTATTTCAGTGCCAACATACACTGCAACTCAACACAAGGTTTAGGCAACAGAATCGTAAGTGCCACTGATTTGGATTTGTGCTACAAAAGTCATTTAAGTGCTTTTGAAAATCACACCCTTGAACTCTCGATAGGACTGCAGCATTATCCTGGCCACAGAATCCCTGTGCAACATCAATGTGTTAATTCCTATTTGTAAGGCGCTTTGAAGATGCTCATACTACTGCATTGCACCCTGCAGATTTTCATTGGTGCTAATGTGGTACAACTCTGTTTCCTCCCTCCCCCCAGTCTGAACCAGTCTATTGAGAGCAACAAGAAAGACCAGAAAATGTGTTTTTCCCATACATTTGAGAAGACAAATTTTGATGTCCCAGCATGAATTATTCCACACCACACAAAAATGCTAATTAAGCCTTTATTCTATAACCTGACAGATGTTTCTGATGCACTGTTCATTCATTTCATACTGTACAAAAGCTAAAGTTTTAAACTTTTTGTATTATGATGAAATTAGCATTATTCATGAAGACAGCCATCAAAAGTCTACTTGAAGCTGTCCCATTCCTCAGAGGAAAGAATATCAAAAGACATAGCTGAAGATTGCCCTCCCTTGTGCATTAGGGAGACACGCCACATCCACACATGCATGCAAGGAGTCCACAGGCCCCCATTCCTTCTCCCCACACACCTTCACTTGTCTTTCCTACTAAGAGCATCTTCTGTTGCACATAAATTACAATCCTGGTGGCTTACACTCATTTTACATACCCAGCCCACAGAACCTAATGCTATTCATACAGAGAAGCAGTTCAAGCAGAAGAAATGGCTGCTTTTGTGACCGTAACACCACAGGGAAAAAGGTGAATCCAAAGATTTTGTGCCTGATCACCCTACTCCTCCATCGCATGGAAGTTTGTCTCGGTGCCCTTCTGTCACGAGAATAGCCAGTGTCCGCCTCGGAGCAACCCGCTCTGCAGTCCCCGTGCATCCCCTGGCGTAGCACTGTTTTTGGCCGATGGCCATGCTGCACCTCTCCTGCTGCCACGCTCACCAGGACGGACAGGCAAAGACAAACTCATTTTCGCACATGGCTTGCTTTACTGCCCTGCCTCTCCTATGGGTATGGCATGTATATCCCAGGGAATGGCCCATCCTGTCCCAGCCTTGTCTTGTCCCTGTCCCCAGGGAGGAGCCCGATGCCCAGGGCTGGGGCTGCCCCCAGTGCTCCCTGGCTGCCAGGGGAGGTGGGACGGGCCCTGGCTGCCAGGTCCTGCCCTGCCACCCTGAGGAGCCCCAGCTGCTCCCGGACCCCAGCCTTCACTGTGCCCCGATGCTTCACCCAAGCAAGCCACCATTGGCTCCCACCATCTACTTCCCTGCAGTGTCACTGCAAACTTGTCTTCACCCCTGTCCCTTTTTTCCTATCTCCTACACATCTACACAATTTCCTTCTGTATTTTTCACTCCTCTTACATATCACTATTCCCTTTTCTCCTCTGTTCCCCCAAAAAAGCACATTAATACTCCAACCTACTCAGTCTCCTGCCCTTGTCACCAAACCAACATCTGAGAAAACACTTGTCCTTTTCTTTTTGCTCTCTGGAGTAACTGTCAGGAAAAGAAAGATTTCTTAAAAAATACAGATTCAGCAACTACACACTGTTACTTGGAAGGAACGTTGTCCCCGGGGTAGTGATTATACATACAAAGACAATAATAAGACTGAAGGCTGCAAAGCTGTGTAGCAAAGGTAGAAATCTTAAAGTCCATCTTTACAATTCTCCAGAGGTTTAATATATAGCATAAAAAAGCCTATTTTACATGTATGTAAGGGCTGTGAAAACAATTCGTTTGCCTGTTCATCACAAATTACACTACAACACGTCTCAAGAAATGCATCAGTAAGAGGATAAACAGAAACAAATATGCATGAAATAGATGCACAGAAATTAACATTTCTAATAAAGGATCGACCTATTTTTTTCTATTTGCAAATTCTTGAAACTGTATTTATTAACAATATATACCACAGTTGTTATCTGTTACTATAAAGCTGAAGATCTAAGGGATGTGGTCTATTACTTATCAAAGAAAAGCTAAGTAGTCACCTGATCATTGCTTTATGTACTTATGTAGTACATCAGTAGATACTTACACAGGATGAAGAATATTTCTAAAAGCAGAATTTAACTGAGCAAAAATGGCCTATGCCAAATGCAGGGCCATACAGCAAAGACGGAGTTAGGTAAGTGAAACCTGGAAGCATGGCACAGATAATTTAGCTACAAGTTTATCAAGAATCATGACAGAAATTAGACTAAGGATGTGACCAAAAACAGGAAGACATGAGGACTTCCCTATTAGGATCTGCAAACCCTAAACCTGATGTCCCTTCCTTCTGCCAGGTTGAATCCAAAGACCAGATTTACATAGAGGATCCCTGTTCATGGGAAGAAATACACGCTTCAAAGAGGCAGTCCAAAAAATCCATACACTGAACGTATACCTAGAACAGCAATGAAGCAACGCTAAAAAGAAGGGTGCAATGCTGACGCTGTCCCTCCTGTGAACATGTAAGAACTGGGAGAGCCAGAGACAGGCTCCACTGCTGAGATGGACAGATGGCAGGGGAAGCTCAAACCCAGCTACTGTGTGGCTCAGGATTTGTAACACTGGAGAACAAGAAAAGCAGGGATGAATTTTCAAATACCAGTTGCACAGTGACCTTTTTTACAATAGCCTTGGGGTTAGGACAGTCTTCTCAGTGCAGGACAGTGGGGTTTGAATGAACCCAGACTGAGACAGGAATTGACTTCAGTTTTCCTACTGGGAAAAAAAAAGTTTGAAAGTGTTCCTGATCAATATACATTTTTATGGAAAACAGCTCCCTTTCTTTCTCTGGTGAAAGCCTTATCTGCCTCCTAATGAACAACCAAGTTTGACCAGCACATGTTCAGGGAGCTCAGCATACCCGAGATGGTGATCAATAAGAGGTTTGGGAGCACTCTGATTAACCTCAGCACGGCTTAGGCAAAAGCTAAGACTCAAGGAGCTGTGTCTTACCTGTGGAGATTGAATGTTTCATGGTGTTCCCTATAATCCCAGTTCCTGCTTACTCAAGCAAAGGAGCTACCAGCGTGTACTCCCACATCACCTGCTCACTCAGCTTCCCTCCAAGGTACCTGGGGCAGCCAGACATGGGACCTGCATGCAGTCAGGGTGCTTCCCACACTGAAGGCTTTTCACTGTCTCAGTTTGGAAATGCTCAGTCAGACGAGGGCAGTTCTGGCCGCACACATCAGACAGAACTGCAGCACCGGGAAGTCTCAGGGCCAAAATACTTTCTAAGTTCAGACACCTCCAAGCTAAGGCAGTGACTGTTGAAGGATTCTTTATTTCACTATTTTGTGGGATATATGAGATACAGTGGGATTCATCTGATCTATATTTTGACGTCCACCATACTGACCTAGTCACTCTTGATTCCCTTTTTAGTCTATGGACCTTTTTAGTCTAGGTGTCTTTAGGTCACGGTTGATTTAAGCCAGTTTAGATGTCTGTCTTAAGAGGGGAGAATCACATCCTCCCTCTTGACAGCAGAGTGGGTCTAAACGGCCAGGAAGAAGTAGGTATCTGCTGTATGCATGCTGATGTACCATCAGAGGCTGGATCTGTTTTATGTGACTATGTCCTGTGGAGCTAGCCCTAAAGATCACAATGACTCCTTCTGTCCTTAAAATCTATTAATCTTCTAATTAGAGCTAATTAAAATGAAATGCATTACTTTTTTTTTCTAGACAACTATCTCTTTCATCATTAAAACACTGACATTTTTTAAACGAGCTCCCCTAATAACAAGAGAACATTAATATGCATTATTACTACTCTTGTCTAATAGTAAGTCCACAGGCTGGTCCAATTACACATTTTTATACCATTAGAAAATGAAGTGTGAAGCTACCATAGGAATAGGCTACACGTAATGGCACACTCTGGTTAGCACAAAGAACCCAATGTAAACAGAAACCAACCAATTAAGAGATTCTTCCAGGTATCGGGGACCAGGGGAATGCATAGTGCTGGGAAATACTCCGCTGTAGTTCATGAATTGTCTTTAAGTGTACATGCAATAATTTTGTATTAAATATTTGGGATAAAGTTGAGTGATGTAGAAGCAGGAGAACAGGAAGAGATCAGGGGGCTGCACAAGTAGGACATGTCTCCTCTCAAGCTTTCAGCTCTCTTTATAGCTCTTATGAAAAGCTTGCAGCGCCAGAAGACAACAGGAGATGTGCCATTTAAACACAGGTAGGCCATTAATATATTGTTTAGAGTAATTGAAATGCATTGCACAGGATTAGTTGCCTGCCAATCATCCCAATTAAGCAGGCGTGTCATGATCAGGATAGCAATTAAGAGGATTCTAGGGTATCAGCAATTTATTCTTAACAGCCTCAAAACTAATTGCTTTCAAGTCCAGAACCAGGTTCAACGTTCTTTACAAAAGAGAAAAGAGGGAGTTATTGGAAAAATTCTTGTCCTTTTCCCATGAACTACCCATGGGCTAAGATGGGTTAGGAGAATTTACAATACTCCAGAGCCCTAACATAGTAACAAATTATTCCATCATTATCTGCTGCTAGTGATGGGAAATGACAAGATAAAATGGAGTGACACTTGGTGTTTTTTTTAATCTGGATTTGCAATGTCCCGATAAGTCAATGAGCAATTCAAACTCCAAAGCCAGCATATGGTAAGGCGAAGTCTCTGCAAGATGGCCAGTGCTGTCCTGCAGGTTCTCTGGGAATGAACAAGTGCAGCCCTGCAAACCACTGAACTTTTAGCACCCATCCGAATACGTCTGGTTTCAAACTGGTGGAACTCTCCCCATAGTTACATACTCTGGTTGGTGTCCTTGGGCTCAGCACCCACTAACATCCAGGTCTAACCTCTGAGAAGGTTGATTACTTTGACTCTTGACTGCCTATGTTACAAGCATGTCAGGATGCCCGGTGGAGGGCCCAGGCAGGTCTCTGCCATGGCGACCGTGCTCAGGAAAAAAGCCCTGTGCAGGCAGGTGAGACCAAAAGAGCGAGGCATCGCACTCCAGGTAGCTCTCAGGAGCTGAGTTGCCATAAGGATGTGTTGGACAGAAAAAAATGGATAATTAGATGGGCAGACTGAGCAGTGCTGGTCCACGGGAACACTGAGGAGTCAGATTTGGTCATAACCTCAGCCTCGGCACAAATCAGAAACCTAATGAACCTCGTTAAAGTTACAGTGAGAATCCTTGTGTGTGCTGCAGTACATTGCTCTATGGTTTTGGAAGGTTTTTTCTCCTTTTCTGTCATATCCTTTCTGTTCATATAGCTTTTATTCATGTGCATCAGTAAGGAAATAAACAACAAATATCTTAATTGGAATATTTACATTTTTGCTTTTCATACTGTTTTAACATTGAAAACACTGTGAACTGAGCAAAGAAATTAAAAAAATATGTAACACCTCCAAAAAGCACACTGATGATATTTGAATGCTTATGTAGAGCAGCATGTGTGAATATTATTTTGAAGTAAGCTTCAAATCTTTGCATAGGATTTTACTTCTCTGAAAAATCAAATATTTGGTACTATAGACATACATTCCCTATTTTAAAATATTTATTATGCAGAGAGCATAATGTTTGCTGTTAATTACAGGAAACATTAATTACCTCTATATAAATACGCTATTTTACAAACGACTCTACATAAGGTGCATTTTACTTTAAGTGCATCATTTCCCTCTACAGGATCTGCAGCTCCTAAAGGGAGATGGCAACAGTGATGCAGACCTTCAACACGCCAGAGACAGTAGGAGGTGGAGGGAACCTTCTCCTTCTCTGTCCTTGGAAAATGCCAGGTCTCTGGCCAGTCTAAAACCTACAAGCCCTTACGCAGAAAGTAAGGACTTTCTCATGCAAGCAGCCCACCAAGCCTGTATTCTGGTTTCATCTCCACAACAACACCTAAACATCTTCTTTCTCTTTCCTACCTGGATTTAACCTCCCCAAACCTCAAGACTAGGGAATTGCTAATACCCCCGTTTTAGAGATGTGAGGCCCAGAATGACTTACTCACCTGAGATCACACAAGCAGCCCAGACAGATCCCTGAATGGGATTTGGAAGTCCAGAGCCCCAGGACTCTACTGCCCTAACTCCTGAATGTATAAACCAGGACTGGTTTTAAAGAGCATCTCTTCTCCTTTAATGAGGCTGGGACTTCCCCTCATGGTTCTGCTTTGGCCGTTGTTTTGCAGTCGTGGACAAACTGCCATGTTTCTCCCCCAATAATTCTCCCTGTAAAATTAATGTTGCCATCCTTTTAAAAGGCTTTGATATGCTGGCCTGACACATGCAGTTCGTATTTATCCATTAAATGCTATTTGGCATAGTGGACCCTTGCACCCAGAGCCGAGAAGAACACCCTATTAACCTGCTCATAGCCTAAACAGTAATAATTGCAATTAAATTTCAAATTGGCTTTCGCAGAGGTCAGTGCGATTGCTGTGGGTAACAGAGGACAGAAAGTGCAAAACTAGCAATTAAAATAGCCTCAGTCTCTCCTAATAAAAGGTGCAGGAGGATACTGTATATACACATACTGATTTTCTAGCCAATGCAAATGTCTTCTGTAAATGCATATTTGGCAACTCAGCAGGTAAACAAATGGGTCAGTGAGTTAAGAAAAATTGTTTCTTTGCTCTGTCATTTCAGGAGGGTAAAGCCTGCAACAGCCTGCATTTTAAGTAAACCAGACTCTTTCTACTTGCAACAGTGGAACTGTTGATTTACACAGCTTCACGGCTAAGCATTCGTTTAGAAAAAGAGAACACAGCTCTAGTCCCCAAACCAGCTTTTTCCTATTAATTTCACTTTGCTTGCTTTATGTGTAATGCAGCCATTTGAAATCCTTCCATCTTGCTTGCAACTTGAATCATGTCTCTATTTTTAGAGGACTTGAAGCTATGCTATGACTTTACCAAATGGAAAATGTAATCATGTCTGTGTTATGTATAACAAAGTGTGTATTTGCCCTGAGCCAGATGAACTGCATCATCAGGATTTTGGACAGAGTCAGATTTGGGGGATAGCAACAATCCTAGGAACTAGCCCTGCCAGCAACTTTGCTTTCCTAACTTGCATTAGCTGGAGGTTTGTGACAGTTCCCCAGAGAACGGCGCTGAGGCAGCACAGTAAGAAGACAGTGTCTCAAGAATGCATGAAACAAAATTACTCAATTTGTCCGTATAGCAGGTCGGGATCTGGTCTATGCAATGGGAAGGGACCCAGTCAACTTGGAAAAAAAACCCACATTTCTTTAGAAAGAACGTGTATACAACATGGTTGTAACTCACTCTCAGCTTAACTAGCGCTGGCAGAGAGGGTGAAACACTCCTCCCAAACTCCACGGAGTCTGATTTATGCCACTGGGCAGCATTTGCACATAATGAATTTCCCTCCCAGAGGGTCACATTTACTACTTCTGCCCTGCTCCAGAGGCAATTCACATCTACCCTCCAGGCTCTGCATTTAACAGAAATGAGAACAGTGAAGCTGACAGAGAAACTGAAGAAACATATGGCAGTTTTGTGCATACGGAAAGGAGAGGTGTGACTGGGAGCACGCTGCGTGTTGTTGCTATTGGAGCCCCTCAAAAGACCTATATACATGCAGTAGGTAACAGGAAACCTAAGCTGTTTGTTCGTATGCTGGTTTTTAAAGATTCTTAAACTAACAATTACTAGATGTATTATTCAAAGCATTCTAGATCAAAAAAACAGCCATTCTTTTTAAATACTTAAAACATACAACTATATAGCGTGTCTTTACTGATGATAATAGAAAGGCATAAGATAAAAATACCTGCACGCATCTAATCTGGTTTTCCTCTCACAGCAGTTTTATACTGGTGTAATTTCATCGATCCCTAGGAAATTGCTACAGATTCAATGGAAGAGAGTCCTGAGAGAGAAGAACCAGCCAGCAAACATCATTGCCTTAAGACTGGTACATGATATTTTAAAATGCCATAATAAATGCCCACAGAAGCCACAAAATCCCTTGCAAAAGGAATTCTGAATCATCCACATGTGGGACAATTGTTCCTCAGTAGAGTGGTCTTCCCTCAGCAGAGGAACTGTCAGCACACAATTATAGATCTCTGAAAAACATTAAATCTCCCTGTTTACTGGAAATGCATTAGTGAGAAAACACCATTCTATTTCTCCAAATGTCTTTTGAACATAATAGCGCTTCTTTTCTGCAAATGAAATTCCCAAATCTGCTAAGAAATTACCACAAAATGTCACATTTCTGTAATTAATAATTCAAGTCTTTTCCCTACCCAAACCCATAAAGAAATCAAAAATACAATTGAAATGTTGTTTGCCTGGCAGTATGTATTCTACTTCACAGCAGCAGTTGTCACAAAAATACTTTTGGTGTTAAGAAAGACACTCCGGGCTTGGTTTATAAACAAATTTTTGCTGGCACAATTGACATAAATCAGGCTAACTACATGATTTACATCAATTGCATCAGATCAAATTAACTGCTATAATCGAGCAAAACCATTCAGTTCTCCTAAATACTGCTAAATGAAGAAAAGCAATTCACATCAGGCAATTTGTAAGCACTTCCTAGTTGTTTGAAAAGTTATGCTCCCACTTTCAGAAATGCTGCAAAAATATTTAGCGCAGTATCACTCCACCATACGGTAACTTTGCTCTGTATCAATTATAATCTTTCCTTATCACTTTGCTCTTCAGCAATTCTGATGCTCTGCAATTTAACTTTGCCTCTGCTCCCACGTGGGGGAATAAAGGAACAGAAGGAGCGGGTTGAGCCACGGACCCAGCCATTTTCCCACTTTCTAAATAAGAACCTGTGGCAACCAGCACAGCTATGGCAGTGAAAAGAGAGAAATAATTTGCACAGGTAAAGGACTAGAACAAATGCTGGGGACAAGGGATCCATCAAAAACATGAGTGTCAAAACAACTTTCTACAGAAGAGTAGACTCTTTTAGAAACAAAGTTATTCACATCTTCCGGTGCTGTGTGGATTTGGATGAGTATCTGATGGTGTGAACTTGGCCCTCCATCTCCAAACGTTAGTCTGCTCACAGACAGACACATTGTAAAAGGCTGCCTGCAACTGAAAACCTCCTCTCTTTGGAGACCGCATTGATCCACTTCTAAAGTGCCGGACATAATTTTGTTCGATCTCATAAAGCGCCATCACTAGGCAACCACTTTTTGGTGGGCTCCAACTCATTGCTTAAGACAAGTTTTTCTGTGCTATATCCATCGTCTACCACTCCTTCCCTCGGGGCGTTGAAATCTGTCAACATTCCTTAAGACAGAGGCAAACAGTTTTATTTCTACTTGACTCTGTGGCAAAATTGCATTGCTTTCCTTCACTGCCTTTAAATTCCTTCTCAGCATCCATTTGCTTTGTATCGAAACCAAATCAGTAGTTGCCAGGAGTCTTGTCCATTGAAACAGATTTCAATTCTAGTCCATGATTGTACCAGACTTTCTTTTAAAGAGTATTTAAACCGCATTTTAAAGGCACCTAAAGCCTTTGATACCTGTGCTATGTACAACAACAGCAGCAACAAAAAACTGTGCAGTGAGAGAGCGAGTCCTTCAGAAAGGTGTGCATGCTCTGCAGAGGCGTGGAGCCCTGCGTCCTCCCACCGCCCTCCAGCTCCCTGTCAGAGCGAGACCTGGGCCTGGAGCACATGCCAAATCTCCAGGCGAAGGCATGTGGGCCAGAGGAGTGCAGAGGTAACTCAGCCCCTTAGTTCCCTCAAGCTGCAGCCGGTGTGTAAGGGTAAAGCCATGTGTCGCCTCTGGTTCAGAGCCCAGACATAGCAAAGGGGATCAGGAAAAGGGATGTCTGTGTTACTGTTCCAAGTAAAATGTAGGATGTTTCGAAGAGGATCCCTCCTCAGTCTCCTTCTTTCCTCCTCTCTTTAATAGTTCTTTTCACCATTTTACTCTGAACCACCTCTCCCCGCTTTCTGACACTCTCTCACCAGCAGAAAAATATGTTTTAGAAACATATTTCATCTCTCCAGTCCTATTGTCAGATTTGCTGGAACTGTTTTGACTTCTAAAGAGCACCATGTGCTGCTGATTCTTGTTAAGACTGTGCTTACATTTTATAGATGGAACAAGACAATAGGAAACATTTTTATATCGTATATAATTAGCCTGTGGCAACTCAGCTCCTTGGATTAGAATCACAGAATCATAGAATCATAGAATCGTTTAGGTTGGAAAAGACCTTTAAGATCATCAAGTCCAAACATTAACCTAACACTGCCAAGTCCACCACTAAACCATGTCCCTAAGCACCACATCTACACCTCTTTTAAATACCTCCAGGGATGGGAACTCAACCACTTCCCTGGGCAGCTTGTTCCAATGCTTGACAACCCCTTCTGTGAAGAAATTTTTCCTAGTACCCAATCTAAACCTCTCCTGGCTCAACTTGAGGCCATCTCATCTAGTCCTATCACTTGTAACCTGGGAGAAGAGACCTATACCCACCTCACTACAACCTCCTTTCAGGTAGTTGTAGAGAGCGATAAGGTCTCCCTGCAGCCTCCTTTTCTCCAGGCTAAACCACCCCAGTTCCCTCAGCCGCTCCTTGTGCGCTTGTGTGCTAGACCCTTCACCAGCTTCGTTGTTCTTCTCTGGACACGCTCCAGTGCCTCAACGTCTTTCTTGTAGTGAGGGGCCCAAAACTGAACACAGTTTTCGAGATGCAGCATCACCAGTGCTGAGTACAGGGGGACAATCACTTCCCTAGCCCTGCTGGCCATGGTATTTCTGATGCAAACCAGGATGCTGTTGGCCTTCTTGGCCACCTGGGCACACTGCTGGCTCACATTCAGCCGGCTCTTGACCAACACCCCCAAGTCCTTTTCCGCCAGGCAGCTTTCCAGCCACTCTTCCTCCAGCCTGTAGCGTTCCATGGAGTTGTTGTGACCCAAGTGCAGGACCCGGCACTTGGCCTTGTTGAACCTCATACAGTTGGCCTCGGCCCATTGATCCAGCCTGTCCAGATCCCTCTGTAGAGTCTTCCCACCCTCAAGCAGATCAACACTCCCGCCCAACTTGATGTCATCTGCAAACTTACTGAGGGTGCACTCGATACCCTCGTCAAGATCATTGATAGCTATTAAACAACTGGCCCCAATACTGAGCCCTGGGGAAAACCACTTGTGACTGGCCTCCAACTGGATTTAACTCCATTCACCACAACTCTTTAGGCCCGGCCATCCAGCCGGTTTTCTACCCAGCAAAGAGGACACCCATCAAAGCCATGAGCAGCCAGTTTCTCCAGGAGAATGCTGGGGGAAACTGTGTCAAAGGCTTTACTAAAGTCCAGGTAGACAACATCCACAGCCTTTTCTTCATCCACTAAGCAGGTCACCCTGTCATAGAAGGAGATCAGGTTGGTCAAGCAGGACCTGCCTTTCATAAACCCATGCTGACTGGGCCCGATCACCTGGTTGTCCTGTACGTGCCGCGTGATGGCACTCAAGATGATCTGCTCCATAACCTTCCCTGGCACCAAGGTCAGACTGACAGTTTCCTAAATAACTATGCACCTAGGAAATTTCCTAAAAGAACTATGCACCTATATCACCCATTGCGTAACAAAATGATACTTTGCAGAAAAGATTCTTATGAGGTGAAATTTTCCTGTATGGAGGAATTTTCCTCCATGTAGGGAAATTACACCAGGTAGGAATCTTCCTGAACCTACAGTCTAAAAATTTTTTAAGTGTAATTAATACATCTGCTTCAGGGCATATGTTGACTTCATGTTTGGAAGAGAAGAGGTTTCCAAATTTCAAAAAAGCAAATTATTTTGGGAAAGTCTTCCACTCCTGTTTGAATGATCCAGTATTACCCACTGTCAGTGAAGGCAGATAGAAAATGCTGTTTAAGGATTAACGTCTCTCTCTCTGTATGCATGTATGTATACAATCAAATTAATCCTTGAATGATTGCTTTGACGTCAATTTTGCATGATTCATGGCAAGACAACAAAGGAAAAAGTAATTCTTTGTTTGTAATTCAGAAACACAAGAAACCTGATTGTAATAAATGTATTGCCTTATGCTAAACATGCCTGTGTTCCCATTTTGAAAAGCATATGCTTTTGGAGTCTCAGCGTTTACCACAAGGAGGATATAAACCTCGCAGAGGAAATCACTAAGACTGGAACACACCCAGCAAAACCAGAAATCCCATACCAGTTCAGTGGAAATCCCTTGCCAGTTGAGTGAAAAGTTAAAGCCCTGATTGGTCAATGCTAAGGTATTAATCTTGCAGATTTTTGAGTTGCCTATTAGAATTATTTAAAACAGCTATCAGGAGGTGTCTTTGTGAAAAGAAGATGTATAATATTGCATCAATGCCAGCAAAGAGGTACTGCTGCCAGTTTTACACTATTCCCAATGCATTTTGTCCATGGCCTGTGCAAGGTATTTATCGTTTGTCAAGTGATACCACATAGAAGCTCTAATCAATGATCTGGATTCCACTGTACCAGCCATTAAATGGATACAGGCAAAAGATTATTTCTTTCCCACAGAATCTGATGAAGGGATCCAAACCAGAAGATTGACCTAAGGGAAGAAGAAGCATTTTAGAAATCTATCTAAACCCAAACATATATCCTTCAAAATGTAAATTGTCATTCTCCCATTCACTTTACTCTGTTCTGAATGCTTAACTTTCTACAGTCCAAAAATCATCCGATACATCTTTTTGTTTTGCACAACTCATAAAGAGTTTGATAGACCTAATTATGTTCTCCCCCCTTCACAAATTTAGGGTATAATTAGTTAAACTCTTGGTTTGGGCATGTCTGAAAGTTATTCAGAGCAACATTGGTTATATCAAGAGATATCCAGTATGAAATAGAGGTCATGTGGACAGCAAAAATTCTAAACAAGAACATTTTGCAACTCTACCAAAACATTAGGAAGTCAGAAACCATATCAAATGAAGCAGGACAGATTGTTTTACAACGCAAACTCATTGGTAGAAGGAATGAATAGAAAAAATTAGTTGTGGTTGTAAAGGAATCAGGGTATTATATTATTAGCATATGGGGTTAACAGTTATGGTTAACCATTACACCAGAGGAAATAGTTCCAGTGCCAGAATACTTAAAATCAGCATTCAAATGTGCTCTGGTCAAGATATAACTTATCAGTAAGTCTCAATCGAACAATCTCATTTGAATTAGCTAACACTGAGCTGCTGATACCTAACATTTACAGAAGATTGATAAATATTAAACTAGCAAAATAGAGGTCAGTTTTAGGGAAGTTTTCAAACTAGTAACAGAGTGATCATCCCTTTCTTTTCGCCTTCTTCAAAGAGTAGCTCAATGAAAGCTCCATTTGTTTACAAAAACAGTGTTAGTAAACATAGACCAGAATCAGGTCATAAGTGGATAAAAACATAGCAGAAACTAGAGTAGCTAGGAGGCAGGACTGACTGAAGCAATTAAGAAATACATCACTATCACTTCTTGGAGCTCTAGGTCAATGTGGAAGACCATGCACCTAGCTCACCAGATCTGCAATTTTGTGTTTGTTAGAGAAGTGAGCAACCTCTTGTACACAGTGATAACAACTCTGAATGTCCCTTCTTGCTTAAGGAAAGGGATGGCCTCAGGCAAGGCAAGAATATTGCAGTGAAAAATCCCAGCGTCCATCAGACTTTGTGGGTAGGACCTGAAGGTGTTAAGCAGTGTATGAGTACACACAGGGTGGATCACTTCTGCCCCAGGAGGCTTAATGTGAAATGTATCGCCACCTTTTGATTAGCAGCAATCAAAAAAAGCTGGTTTATTATTTTCATCAGAAAAAGTCTGCAAGTTCCTATCTTGCTGTGTGTTTCATCTTCCACTGTAGAAAACTAAAACAGCTGCAGCAAATAAACCTTGTACCAATTCAATTTGGAAATCACAAGTTCAGCAAAAATGAAGAGACACAACAAATTATTGACGTTACCAGGTTTGAAAAGACCTTTATAGGGAGACAAGGTGAACTGGAGGTGTAAATAAATTTTTAAAATTGAATGAGTTTTCTAAGAAAGCTTTGAAACAGACAACGTACAAGGTGAGGATAAAACAAAGATTTAGAATGTCATTTAACCATGGGAATTTAAACCAGGGAACGAGGCTGCTCACCTCTGGGACAAATCTTCCAGCTCCTCAGGGAAAATTCTAGAGATCAAGAAACTGAGAACTCTTCTAGCAGCAGGGGGACTGTGGCCACACAGAAACCCCTCCCACAGCCATGCCTATGAAGATGCCAGAAGGCACGGAAAGCCTGCTTCCATAGATCAACAGGGATGCAAAAACACATGAGGACCAGGGGACACACACAAGCTTCCTAAAACATGTCAAGTGCCTTAATGGGAAGGAGAAATGTGTAAGAAATGTTGTGCATTATCTCCACAGCAAGAATGCTGGTGTGACAAGGATGACAACAAAGGCCGTATCTATGCTCTCTCGATCCACAAACAGACCCATGTAAAACAGCCCACACCACAGAGCCATCACTTATTCCTTTTCCTCTCATCTAGAAATTGTCCCAAAACACATGATATTTTGGTGATATCAGTGAAGGTGACAGAGCTTATGAGCTTTTGGCTCGAG
This sequence comes from Balaeniceps rex, assembly GCA_013401315.1. Classification (NCBI taxonomy): domain Eukaryota; kingdom Metazoa; phylum Chordata; class Aves; order Pelecaniformes; family Balaenicipitidae; genus Balaeniceps; species Balaeniceps rex. The sequence continues at coordinate 26,273 of VYZW01047319.1, forward strand.
ACCAAGCTATTGAAAAACTTCTCAGACCTTCAGAGCTCCTTCCAAGACTGCCCTAATTACCTCTACTGCAAACAGTGAGTCACCAAAGAACTGCCTAAAGAACTCAGTTTTTGCAGTTTGTGAGCCTTCCTTTTTCTCCCCACTCATCTTTGCTGGCAGGTTGATTTTCTCCTCAATCTGGACTAAAAAAAAAGACATCAATTTATTTTTTCAAATACTAACAAAACCCAATGGGAGAATCAGGCAAGAAGAAAATTGCAGGCTTTTCAATCTCCTATTGCAGGGAAGTATGCTGGAAAGACATTCATAAAACGAAATGAATGTAAAGAGTACATCCAAGAGTGCAGATTAGCGAGGAATGCATGTGCTAGGATTTGCATAATTCCAGCTGGTTGGTGGAACATTTCATATTAACAATAATGCTAAAAATAACATATTTTGATTATAGTTGAAAAGACTACGCTTAAGCACTGCTGTTTTCTTCACAGTCGATGGGTGCTCTACGAGAATCAAAGGCAAATGCAGGGCAGGAAAATTCATCCTCAAGTGAGGTGGCTGCAGACAGCATTGCAAACAGCTACAGCTATTGCAGTGAAAAATGCCAACATATATAACCAAACAAGACAAAATTCCTCCACCTACTCATCAATAATCCTTTAGTGCCTGCAAGAATCCAGACATTCAGTTCTTGTTCAAGTGAAGTTCAGACCTGTTTGATAGTGGGTCTAAATTAAGCATTGCAAGGCTGAAAGACTCGTGAAACTACATTGTCTTAAAAACTCACATGGTTTCAAGGGTCTTTACTTCAGTGCCTCTAAGCTTTGAACTGCTAAAAAGATATTCTATCTTTTATGCTTTTAGTTTGCTCTCTGTCTAAGGCTCCTCTACCTCTAGCTCATAATTTTATTTTGTGTCTTTTGATTTGGTGTTTTTCTTAAAGCCCAGCTCCTTCAATGATATGTTTATGTAAGGATTTCATTTTTTCATTAAAATAAAAACCCAGATGCTCTTACCCTTCGTTATTGAAAAGAGGAGTTTTGAAAACATCACTAAGCTGAAGATAAAAGATCAAAAACCAGAAGGCAAATAAAAAGAATGCACATTTTGTTTTAAAGCCCCATATTTTTTTCAGCCAACATCATGATGTTTTTGAAGTATAACGTGATTTATAAAGGTTGGAACTGGAGAAAAAAATACAAAGAAAGTGCCTTTTTCTGCAAGCATGAAGATACCTGTTTAACTGTACATACCAGTATTCCAAACAAGTTAATGGCACTGTTCGCATGTATAAGTGTGAACATATATGAATATTCACAGTATGTGACAAGCATTAGTGCAAAAAGCACTTTTTGCTGACTCAGGGTGGATAGAAAGTTTTATTCATTTTTGTTTCTGTGTATTAAAAGTGAATATCAGCCCTGAGGATGTAACCATGGCTCAGCCTACAGACCATCCAAAACCTATATCGGAAGTGTTGCGTGCATACATGCAGTATGAAGAAAAAAAAAAGGAACATCCACCGAGCTCTGGAGTTACCAGATGCCTAAACCAATAAATAAAATGGGGGCAGTGGCCTGTGAATAGAAAATACCAATTATGTAAGGCATTTGGGTGATAAGTTGACAAAAAGAGGAAATTCTCGAATTGAAAATCTCCTGAAAGACTATGTCAGCAGCCTCCATTAAACTCGGAAAGACCCAGTTCATAAGTCTGACTTACGAATGAACAGTAGATATGTGATTGACTCATTCATATCTCAGCTTTAATTTTTCAGTATGTCAGTAGCTTGATTTTCAGTCCCGGAGCACCTACAGCTCCACTGAAGTAGCAGGAGATGTGAGAATTCAGCCTCTTTGAAAATTCAGCTAAAGGCACTTGGAGTTATGAACAAAACGCAGACTCGGTTGCATTCCTATTACTGTATGATCATTATGACTACTCACAAATTAGGCGCACAGTCGCGCACATGGTCTTAGTCAC
>VYZW01047320.1:2791-51779 GCA_013401315.1 Balaeniceps rex
CTTATAAAAGGAGAGCAGCACTTCTTCAAAGGAAAGCAGTGGTGGATACCATGTTTCAGTGGAATTTAATTCTGTCAGTTTGCCCTGGTGCCATACTCCTCCCTCCACGACAGACACTGCAGAGCCAAAGCACTACCACACTAGGCCACATCAAAGGTCCACATAGCCCAACATCCTGTCCCCAACAGAAGCCCATAGGAAATGCCTTAGAAAGAGTATAATTATAGGACAGAAGAATACTAGTTCTTCACTCACTTGAAGCTATTTCATGCCTTTGATCTTTCTTACTGTCCTTCCCTGAACACTTTGAAGGTGTACAGTTTTTGAGGTGAAAAAAACAAGAATGGTGCAGAGTATAACATGTTAGTGTGCCATGTTTTTAAATAAAGACATAGGGGTATTTCTATCATGTTTCTCTTCCTAATAATTTCTAATACCGTGTCTGCTTCTGACTGCTACTGGGCATGGAGTTCATCTAATTTTTTCACACAGTTTGTTACAACTCCAAGATCTCATTTCTGAATCACTGGTTAATCTACATCTTTGCATAGGTAAAGTTAGGTTTTGGGGTGGGATTCTCTGTACATCATTTCACATGCATCTACATTGACTTTCTTCTGCCATTTTGTCCCCAGATGACTCAAGCAGCCCTTTGACAGTTTCTCACAGTCTTTTTCTTACTTTGAACACTTTACATTGTTAGGACACTTTTTCACCTTACTTCCCATATCATTTCTCAAATCATAACTGAATATTCTGAAAAGCACAGGTTCAGTGCAAATCTCTGTTGGAAAAAATGAACATTTATTCCTATGATTATTTTACAGGCTTTTATGCTATTATTTAGCTGAGGTTCTTAGCTATTAGTGGCCCCCTGTGAGACAGCATTTAATTGCTTTATTTTCTTCCTTAAAATGAATCCAATCTTAAGCTTTGTACTCAGAAGCAGAATTTTGGACATTGAAAATACTTTTGGGGCTGACTGTAGATATAGCTGAAGTAAGGAACTGTGTTTGTCAGCAGGCTCACTCATTCTTACTAATGGCAAAAACCTGGAAGCAAAGCGGTTGGCTGCTGCCATTGCAGGCTACAGAGGGAGTAAGAGATGCAGAGCAGAAGCTGTATCGAGGTAGCAGCAAGTGGAGTTATCTTTCAGTGACAGTCTCCTTTATGCCAGGGATACAAATGAAAGCCTGACTCTGCTCTGAGCTTTCTCCTGATTCACAATCTTCTCTTAGAGGTCACACTAGCAGTTGGACTAGATGATCATTGTAGGTCCCTTCTAACTGAAATATTCCATTCCATTCCATTCCATTCCACTCCACTCCATTCCATTCCATTCCATTCCCCCTTAGTGGTCTCACCACATATTTTCTTGGCAATGTGGCAAAGCACTGAGGCCTAATCCTTAGGTAGAAAAATTTAATTTTAGTCACCCTTCCTATGCCTTTCAAGCTACTTCTGTTTCCATAGAAAAAAAGAAAGATTGACTCTGGTTTCACTTTAGGCATTTGCATAAACTTGTGTGGTCCAGACATCTCATGTCAGCCTTTTGCAAAAGACTAACAGCATCTCTCAGTTTATCTAGACAGCTCAGTATTATCACAACAAACTCCATTTCCTACTTGTGCTTCTGAAATTTCATTTCCCTTGACCAGAAATCCATCTATGCAAAGTATGTTTCTGAAAATAAAAGGCTCAAGAAAAGCCAGAATCCTTGTCTGATTCAAATATCAGATAATGGTTTGGATCTTAACATTGTTTTAAACCAAAAATGATTTTTCAGTCCTCCATGAAGATAGGGTTTGTTTTATTTCAGAGAGAAATACAGAGTGTATTTTGACATGTAATCTTCTAGAGCATCCAGATTCACCAGTAGTACAGTCCATTAGTATCTTAATTTGCCTGTCAAGTCTGTATCATTATCATCAGCAGCATCTGCTACCAAACTGCATAGACAGGGCTACAGATTTAATGAACAGGTGTTTATTTAATACTGAATTTATTTTAAAGGTGTTCTGTTATCATTGATATGCTTCCAGCAACACCAAGATGCTTCAGGAATAAAAATATTAGGCACTTAATGAGAATTCTGTCTATAATGGGTGAGAAAACTATAAAACAGGTCAAATTCACTCCTTGGCAACACTAGTTAAAAAAGTTTTCCTAGCGAATACACAAAACCAAGGCAACAAAAGTTATATCTGCTAATAACAATAACCCTTTGTTTGCACACTGTCTCAACATACCTCAAGCACTAAGAATGCCAGGGGAAAATCTGAACTCTTTCAAGGGTGTAGAAGAACTACAGAAAACCAAAATTATTATTAGACTTTGTGTAACACTCCTTTGTGACTGACAGCAAGGAATATGCAAGACCATTAACTCAGCTGTATAATTGGATGAAACTTGCAGGCTAAACAACTCCAAAATAAAAAGAGAAAATGTATAAATTGTCTACATGAAATTTTGAGGCAGGTAGTAGCTCCAGCCTCATCAGAATCCTATGTGCTTATGGCCCCCCCTTTTTAAGCCAGAGTTTACTTTATACCTCTCTTGACCTGGTCAAATAATAATATGCATCTCATGTAATACAGTTACAATAAAATGTGTGTTTGCAGGCAGAATGATAAGAAAACTGCTTCTTGTCTAGAAACTGCAGTTCATGTCTATAGGAATGACATATGAAGTAAGTGGAATATTATTCCTTCTTTCACATATACTGGAGAGCACAACTCTACACAATTAATCTGTAAGAAATCTTTGCCCTATATGGATTTGTGCAAAAAGCTGCAATCATGGTGATACGGAAAGATCCTGAATTAAAGGTGAGAATAATAATCTTCCTCTACTTAAATTTCCTTTGATGTGTAAAAGAAAGACCATTTTTTTGCTGGCAAAGGGAAAGACTGATATGTATGTGTGTTAGTGACTGTGGTAATGACAAGATATGAGGTTACTACAGCTGATAGAATCTCATGAAATTATTGAGTAAATTTTTAATTAAAATATGGTCACAAAGGTCTTTAGTTAAATATAACAATAATAAATACCCATTCAAAAAATTCCTGTTTTGTCCAGAGTATGTCACAGACAAATTTACTCATTAGCGAAGTACCTGAGAATATTTGTAACAGTGGAGGTAAGGAGGAGAGCAGAGACAGAAATATTTTTAAGGTACCTATTTTTTGCATCTTCCTCTTTTTCTAACAGTATTTCATCCTCAGCTTTTCTTTTCTTCACATCCATTTCCTTGTATAAGTTTTCTCAATGCCAGCCCAGAAGATAAGCAGTAACTAGCTTTCCTGCAACAGGAATGTTGTTCATAATTTATAAAATATTGACATTGAAAGATATGGGGAGAAAGAGAAGAGGAAGAGAAGAGAGAGAAGAGAAACACAGAAAAGTGAATGGCAGCCTGCAATAAATCATTCTTCTTAAGCTAGTGGAAAAAACATGACCATGAAATAATGATGGTTCTTGTAGCCCATTTGTTGCCATTTTGAAATAAGACATAGTAAGCATTAGCAGGCCAATTTAAAGTATTAATTGTAAATTGTGGCTTGAAGCAGAGGAGAGGATGGAGGAGAGAGACAGGCTTAGGATCAACTGGTGGTACTGACAGCTAAGATGGGGACTGGGAACTACCCAAGCCACGTCAGCACAACAAATTCTAAAATGAAACTCCTGTCAACTTCACTTCATCTCCACTACTGTCAGCACTGTGCTCCTTCCATTATACAGTAGCCTCCTATTCTCTCTCTCTCTTTTCTGATTGCTATCGGAGTTTATACCTCAGGGAATAATGCCACATTATTTTTCATTTTGTGGGTAATCACCTGTCTCTGTAAATCAACATCAGGTGACAGCTCAAGACCTTCACACCAAAAGCCTCTTACTGACTTGGTAGAAAATAAGACTTATATCCCAGTGCTTAATCAGTTTTTTTAGCAGCTGCTTTATGAGAACAGCTTCACAGAAGGCTCTGTTTTCACCTGTTTTCCTTGGTCTGACACCGTTGTTTTCTGTGTAGACGCATGCTCCTCTGGCTTAATTTGCTTTACTAGCACACAGTGCACTGGGGCATTTACAGTTGTTACTGACTTGTGAAACAATTACTTGCAATGACAGCAGTGTTGTATTTCTGTTTTTTTTTTTCCCCCCTAGGATGTATGGATAATTCAGGTTGGGAAAATCCAAGATCTTATTGTTGAGAATGTCCAACCAGAAAAAAAAAATATATAATAAGGACAGATGAAAATCATGTCATTCCATTAAAAAAGTACTTACAGTGCTATTATTCCTTCTCAGAAGAAGGGAAGATGAGGAAGTTGAAATCTGACCATTGAGGAAATACAAAATGAAACTCTGTAGATGCAGCTAGGTAATTAGTGGACAGACAGAAACCAGGTTCTGCTGGTTGGAAAGCATTAGGCTTCATGCACTGCCCCTGCCTGAGGCAACTCAGTGAGTCCCAGGAACTGGCCACAGCAACAAAAGTTCAGCCAAGAAGACACATATTCATGCCAAGTAACTAGTCAAGGGCAAAATGCTTATTTTCTCCAGGCAGACAGTGGAACCTTCTGTAGATCTGTATTGCATGTCCTTTTTCCATCTGATGTTACTGGTATTTTACATATTAAGACCCTTCTAGTCAACCCCCAGATAGGTAGTAAAGGTGAAAGAGTGTGATTTCTGCCTTTATTTCTTTATAAATCCCAGAGATTCCTCTGGACAAAGAAAAAGGAGAAAGAAGAGGGAGTAAGAAGCAAGACAAATTATTAAGAGCAGGTTCAGCAATTGTTGTATCCCTTTTGAAAGGCTCATGATGAGGTGTACCTGTCCCGTTTTCAGCTAAGGAGTATTTGAGGTGTCTAAGAAGATGAAAGGATTGAGAATGAAGGTAATTTAGCAAAAAAAAAAAAAATGTAGCATCATTTCTGCAGATAAGAGAGAGACGAACTGGTGGTAGAGCTGAGAAAGCAGGGAACGGAAGGGTCATAGCTGGTACAGATCAAGGGGAAGAAATCTGCAGGTAGGGAAGAGAATTGAGGATAAAAAACATGGAAAGTAAGAAGTGCCAGAGGAAATAAGCTAAGTGGTGAAAGATGAGAAAGGAGTAGCAAAATGGGAGGATTATGGCACTACATGCCTTTGCTGGAGAGGGAAACATCTGTTGAGTTAATCAGAGCAGTCATTGGTCACAGTTACTGTGTTCTGTCAGAGGTGCCCGGCTGGGTCCATGGGGTCTGTGGTGACACAAAAGAGGCTGGTCAGGGTCAAAGTGCAATACTTCCAGAAAGCACACTAGGTCCTGCTTCATTGCATGGGAACAGATAAAACTGAGTAGAGAAATTAACTATGCTATTTTTATGGAGAGATTGTTGGCATCTTTTCTGGCCTCCTTTCTTTGGGCCCTATCTTCTATTTTGTTTTAGGAGGTTGGTGTAATGGCCAAAACAGTACCAACTCAGGGAATTTTCCTTAATTTAATTTACTGACAGTTAAAACAAACTTTTGATGACTGAGTTGGGTAATGAAGGAAAAAACCCACCAAAATATGAACAATTAAACAAACACTTAGCAAAACACTCTCTGTCCACCTTCCCCAGGATAACTTCAGTCCAACACATCTCCTCACCCCTCCCTGTTCTCACCTCCCCTTTTTTTTGCTGCTTATCACACTCAGTCCCCCTCAATCCTTTTGGTGAGGCAAGGGCCAGAGCAGGAGGTTGGGGCTATGTGCAACGTGGTTTCTTTCTGCCACTCTTTGCTTCGTTTTCCTTAACTGCTCGTGGCTTCTTTCTTGTTTCTTTCTCCCCCAGTGTAGGTCAACCATGGCTGCAGTCCCTTGCGAGTGTCCCCTCCCCAGTGGGGGTCACCCACAGCCATGGTCCCTCAACAGTCCCTCCCCTGGCAGGAAGCACATCCTTTCCAGAATGTGTCTCCAGCCATGTCCCCAGCAATGGCCCACCAATTTCTTCTCACCTGTTTCCTCATATGTCCCCTCCCCACAGTGGCTGTGACTCTTTCTTAAATATATCAGGGTCAGGGCACCCGGGATCCCCAATGGGCTGCAGGCCTGTTCCCATTGCATTGGAGCCTGCTGGGGCCGTTCATCAGTGGCACATGTGGATCATGGCCTCCCAGGCAGGACACCTGCAGCCCCCAGCCCAAACCCTGCCAGGTTTGTCCAGTGCAGGACTGGCACAGGATAGCAAGGATACTCAGTCAAGGACAGACCTTTCCTAGCATTAAGAGGCATTCGCATATAACTCAACTGATCTCCAAAGACATTTATAAACAAAAGCCCATATTCATGAGGAATAAAATCAAAGGAGAATGATTAACTGAGCCCCTCAAATCTAGTAGTCATTACAAAAAATACCTGATTTTCACAGTCAAGTTTGAAATCAAGAAGCTTTTTATATTCCTATACACAGTCTGCTGTTAATTACAGGCCTAAAATTGTTACCAATGAAAAGGCTTATTCATTTCAACAACAAATAAAGACTAAATTGCAGGTTTTGCTGCATAAACAGTAAATATATATTGTTGCAGTCTCAACCGACCTGTGTCCTATGTTTACCCTGCCAATTAACTACAGCAATTATGATTGATTTCGGCACCTACCTTTCCTCTACAACTAGAATTAATCCTTCCATTCTATGCTCCTTAGTGAATAACCAGTAAGGCTGAAAAGATTTCCCTGTTTGCTTACATGTATCTGTCTTGACAGTGAAGAAGGGGATTCCCTGTTCCATTTTTTTAAACGTAACACTATACTTTTGCCCATATAGGTCAATATCACAGATGTTGCTTTGGAGGATTAAGACACTGTCATTAAACCCCGCTTGGCACAAACAGCCTCAAAGATAGTTTAGATCTCTCACCTCAGCATTTAATCCTCAGAGTTTTAGGACCAGTTACTGAAGTAATGAGAAACTAGAGGTTTATCTAAGATATATTTAAGAAACAAATGTCCAAACTACTGACTTTAATTTATACATTTACTACATAATTGAAGAGGAGAAGCTAATACAAAACCCACGAGAACATCTCCCCTGAGAAGAAATAAAGAGATGATTTTGATAGTATACAGGAGCCATGAAAACCTTTAAAAGAACAAAATGTCACCTAAGCCTAAGAACAAAATGACACACTGCCTTCAAACCAGCCTCGACCACAGGACCACAGGACAGCTAATGTAAGTAGGGGTTCAGGTGCTGTGCTTTCCAAATTTCACATGAAATGTTACATTTCACTGAATTAGTTTAACTTCTCTCTCTTTACTTTCTGAATTTATTTCCGTAGGCGTTCGCGTACAATATGAGGGGGCAGGGTTGAAAGGAAGAACGTGCTCTGCAAAAGTCAGTTCTGAGGAGACATTTTAAAATCTAATTGTTTATGCTGTGCAGTGCAGTTTGGTGTAATTTACATGCTTGTTTTCTTATCCAGGAATGTAAAAGACATAGGAATAGCAACACAAAAGTAGAAAATCAAACAAACAGACAAACAAGAAAAAAACCTACACCCTGTTGCCATGGGGCATTGCTAAGGTTTGGAAGAAATAGATTTCTTTGCAAAAAATGTTGATGAGCTTCCTTAGAAACAGACATCTGATCTGAGAGGGAAGGAATTATACAGAAACCAGAGCAAAGGAGGTGAAGGAGAAGGAATATCAGAACTGAGCCTAACTTCAGGGTTGTGTCTTATCCTTTGGTTGTCTGAAGCAAGTTACCCCTTACTGAATTTACTTTGAGCTACTTAGGAGAGAAACATTATTGTACTAACACTTGTGCCTTAAAAAGACAAGATGTGCTTTTAAGTTAAAATACAGTATAGATACATTTAAACTCCTGTTTGCCAAACTATTGCTGTTTAACCAGTTTGTTCACATCATCTCACACTGAACGTGACAGAACCGACTGAAGTACATATGCTGTCAAGAGCACAGCCAGACATTCTCTGGATGTAACCAACATAAAACATAACCTTGGTTATAGAACCATATTAGTATTGTCTTTTGGTAGATAACTTCTAATAGTAGTAGTCTTTTCAGTACCAGAGTTATTCCTTGATGCACTGTTTTGAAAAGGCACATTTATCCACAGACAGGACATGGAGTTTAAAAAAAAAAAATTTCTTTAAAAGGTTCATGATATCCTGCTGACAAACAGTACAAGTCATCCTTACTTGCTAAATGACCAGGTTATTTGCTGAATGAGCAGGTGTTGAAATTATTTATAATTTTGCTTTAAAACCTGACATGCCACCTTTGCCCTTTAATTGTCTTGACACAAATTGCAGATGATTTAATTATGAATTTATTAACAGCTGTCCTTCCCCTTGGCTGCCCTACACTACAGATTCATTCGACAAACGTATACTCTATCTCCTGAGAGATATGCAAGTTAACGTTACCTTGCTTGAACATCTGCAGCCACCCAGTAGTGAAATTCCTCACATCCCCCATTGATTTCCTCATTCTTACAGTTTGCTCCAGTCCTCCAATTCTCCATTAACATTAATTTTAACTACCTTAAAATGAGTCCAAGTTCTGCATATTCATATGTAACAACTTATTTATAATAACATGTCCCCTTCTGCATGAGTTAAAGCCTTCCCTTTCTGCTTAGATCGTGATTAACAAAGCTAAACACATACTCTTCACTGTTTATAAGTAGGACAAAGAGGAGACAAATCAGAAGAGTTTCTCTTGAACATGAATTCTTTTTTTTCCCTTCTTTTTTTTTTGGTGGGGAGGTACATTCTGTGCCAGCTGTTTATAACCCAAAAACTGATGAACAACAAAACTGAAAACAGATACAGAACATCACACATACATACACAGACACAGAGAGGAAGACAGAATCACACCCAGTTTTAATAACAGCTGCCTCCTGTTCCCACCCATTGCCCCTGGCTTTTTTCAATGCACAACATTGACTGTCCATCTTAAGTCATTCTGAGGAAGAAATAATAAGACCTTCTTTTTATTTGGCATAGAAGGTCTTGCAAAATGAAAGTGGAAAGAACATTTGAAAGGATTTCAGAATCTGCAGTGCTATTTTCAGTGAGCCTTTGTAAGTGTTTTCAGAGACAACAACAACAATCTAGGCACTGATTCCTCATCCTTATGGCAGTAGGGAAATTCATAACTCTCTTCTCAGGCTTTCTGAGCCCCTGCATGCCTGGCTTTCACAAAGTATGGTATATTTTCGAAATTTCAACAGTGAAAAAAAAGGTAACACCACACAAAGGAATATTGTGTTCTGCGTCTGCCCATTGAGGTGCCTTCAGTCCACTATGCCTAATTCTGACAAAGTTTAAAGTTATTGTATTACTTTCAAGGAGTACTGGAGAACTTTTTAGATATATATTTTTTTCAGCCCAGGTTTTCAACACAAACACATTTAATGGTAGGAAGACTTGCTGCATTCACACTTGTGATAAACACTGACATCCAGATTTTCAAGCAGCTAACGCTTCCGATTTAAGATTATCGACTTGAGAATCAGGAAACATATTTTTCCATTTCTGACTTAAAAACAGGTCCTTGAAGTTGTTTAAAGATAGGTAGTCAACTATTTGGAGCTCCAGATTGGCTTGTGAAAATTTAAGGTCCAAAATTTTGTACCATAGAATTATAGAATCATAGAATGCTTTGGGTTGGAAGGGACCTTTAGAGGTCATCTAGTCCAAACCCCCTGCAGTGAGCAGGGACATCATCAACTAGATCAGGTTGCTCAGAGCCCCGTCCAACCTGACCTGGAATGTTTCCAGGGATGGGGCCTCCACTACCTCTCTGGGAAACCTGTTCCAGTGCTTCATCACCCTCATTGTAAAAAATTTTTTCCTTCTATCTAGCCTAAATCTCCCCTCCTTTAGTTTAAAACCATTACGCCTTGTCCTGTCACAACAGCCCTTACTAAAAAGACTGTCCCCATCTTTCCTATAGGCCCCCTTTAAGTACTGAAAGGCNATTGTTGACTCATGTCCAGCTTTTCTTCCATCAGTACCCCCAAGTCCTTCTCTGCAGGGCTGCTCTCAATCCCCTCATCCCCCAGCCTGTATTGATATCGGGGGTTGCCCCGACCCAGGTGCAGGACCTTGCACTTGGCCTTGTTGAACCTCATGAGGTTTGCACAGGCCCACCCCTCCAGCCTTTGGATGACATCCCGTCCCTGAGGCATGTCAACTGCACCACTCAGCTTGGTGTCATCTGCAAACTTGCTGAGGGTGCACTCGATCTCACTGTCTATGTCATTGATGAAAATATTAGACATATTTTATTTAATATACAAATATTAAAATATTTGTATGGTATTACACACAATATTACACTTCAGCACTATTTTTTCTGCTATAATATACCTTTATATTTCAAAATGGTGAAATGCTATCTGTTATCATGGTATGAGTATCCTCTATTGACAGAAATAATGGAGTTCTGAGATAAACTCATGGAACATAGACTTTTCTCCCTTTTTTAAAGTAAAAAATTCTCCTTAGCATACTGTTTGTTGATTAACTTTTAAAAATACTCTAAGGGTGAAACTATTTATGTCTTTTTATATGGCTTATTTTTCTAAGGCTTTTCTTATTCAGCCCAGACAGAATATTTTAATTGTTTCCCAAACTGGGTTCTTCTGATTTGTTCTATAAATCACATAAATAGAATAACAAATTTTCTTTAATTTTGTTCTCTGTATGCCTGCTTAAAGGTATGCTGTATTTTATTTATCTTAACACAGTTTTTTAAAGAACAACAGCAGTTTACATATATCTTCTGTAGTGACTTACTATAAAGAGGCAAAAATTACACAAACATCCTTCTCAAGTGAATTACAAATAATGTATGCAAAATACGTTTTTTATCTGTTGGTATTTTATTTTTTTGAAGGCTTGTACCTATTTACTTTGCATGTGGTGGCTTCTGCTGAAGCTTGATTTCTGCAGAAAACATCAGAGTTAAACCAAGCACACATACATTCACAAAATTCAGTAGCTGTCAAAGTTTTACCTCATTACAAAGGACCATCCAGATGCCAAAGCAATGGAACACAGTCTACTAGAAGCAGCATCTGGCACTTTGGCAAATTCAGCTGGCAAATGGTTTTACATTTGCTTCTCCTGCTATCCCTTTTACTGTCATATTGTTGGGGCTTTTTCTTGATACAACTTCATTCTAAAAAACTAGCCACTGTTTGTGTAACTGTTCTGTTCTATACAAATATTTCATTACTTTTAAATAAAAACTAAAAATAAAAGAATTGAATAAAATAAAAAATCATTGTGTTTCTGCAACTCTATTGTAATTACAGTGAACTCCTCCATGTAGTATGCTTTTACCTGTGTGTAGACGTTGAATTCTGAATTCAGACATCCTGTTGATTTTTTTAAGCAGAAGTGATATGTGTGTCTTCTTACACACAGTTCACACTTCATCTCACAATAAGTTTACAGCTGAGAAACATAAGGCAAATTCTAAAATGGGGAAACTTTATAAACTTCTAAGTTTTCATACACTTGTAATAAATAAAAAAAAACACTTTTATCTTCATTTTTAAGAATAAGCTCATTTATAGCTATGATGAACAACTCTAAACCAATGAGTTTGCTTTTGTCCAGCATTTTAGAGTGAAAGTACTACATATCTGATACTTCTGTTATTGATGTTCCTGAGCAAAAAGCTCAGGCCTTGACAATCTCTATGAAAAGAGGAAAATAGTGGGTCTGGATTTCAAATCTAAAGCTTCATAATCAAGTTCTACCTCTTCCAAGGAAGGAACAGCTATGACAGACCCCAGCAATGGAACAAGTCTATATATAGTTTAAATGATTCCAAGTCTACCTTAATATCCAAACTAAATAGCTGAACACTAAGGTTTGTGAGCATCTTTAATACTAATCAAAAACTAACAGTGATTTACATCTGCAGTGTGGTGTGGCATTTGCTGATCTACATTGATTCATCAAAGGTCATTTCGTGATGCCTAAATATGCAGCCTTACTACATAAATAGTATTGTTATGTGCTTTACCATCTATGTCATTATATGTATGTGTCTCTACTGCCACCTACTTGCGCTAGCACTAGGAAGGTTTTCTTTCCACCTTTGAAAAGCTGTAAAGAGGATATCATGAATTACGGGTGGCTTTTCTAAACTTTGTATTTAAGTTTCATCTCTATTCTCTATTAAAAAAAATATTAACAAAACCTATAGAACCAATGGAGGCAGCAATAAAAGAAATGCCAGAGATCTTCCAAAACTGTACAAAAAAGTAATGTTTTTCTACTTTCTGCCAGGCAGAAAGGACCTGCATCTAATCGTATTGTTGCACAAAGGTGAAATTATCTTCGCTGGCTTACCATAAGCCTTCAATGGTACATCTCATCTACTTCTCAGTCTTTCAGCAAAATCATAGCTGTATACATAGAAAAGGTGAGTTACTTATATCTGTACGTATACATGAGTAAAAGGTGATCTCACATATGAATGTAAAATAAAAAATTAAAAAAAAGCTCTGCAATGAATGATGAATCAAGTGAAAGCAGTAGGCAATTCTTATCCTTTCTTAAGAACAGAAAGCTTGAAAGAACGCAGTGAACTATTATAGCAAAGGCAACACTGAGAAGGAAGCAACATGAGAAGATAAAGTAAAATTCAGAAGAGAATTTGGCACCCAAGTGGGGAAAACAAGTGAGGAAGTGCTCCAGACTTGAGAGGAGTTATTGCCATGATAATGATATGCCTTGGATTCACTACAAGAGTTGTCAAATATACACTAATTCACTTTGACTTATGAAGTCATTGGCATGAGCCTAAGCACTTGAGAAGTGCAGTCTGAATTATGTGGTCAGATATACAAATACAATGTGGTCATTTTCCAAGGCCAGTGCCAGCACATTATGTTTGTTCAATATGTTTGCAGCATAGACTTTTGATTGCCTTCAGAATTTTATCTTTTCTGTACATACATGAGATCTGGGTCCTGAAAAGTTGAATATCTTTGAGAGTTTTGCCATCACTGTACAAAGATGATGACTACTATATTAAGGCTTCTGCTAATACCTTGACAGAAATGCGTAATTTCAAAACATAGCAAGAACACCAACTGCAGTAAATAAAAAGGTTCTTTCTGCACAAAGCTTTTTTTTCAGTGTTTTCCCATTTCACTGGGGAGTTAATTCAATGACTGTACTAAAGAAGAAGGAAAACGTAAGAGAGAAACCATAATAGGTCCTGAGAACATTGCGATTGGCTGCAGACATTTCTACGCGTCTATGAGACCATACAGTCTTTATGTCATTAGATAGTTGTTACATTTAAAATAATATTTGGCTGTAATTTACTTCCCAATGCATTTGTAATGTTGGTGTGAAAGGCTGGACTCCTAGTAACTGCTGTTTGACAGCCAACATGGACCTGAAACAGAGCCCTCTTGCTCACAGGAGAAATCCACTGTCAGAAAGAAGGTGGCTGGTCCCTGTGCGGAGCTGAGCGACTGTCAGACATTATCCCCATGGGCTGTAAGCAGTCAGAAGCTCAGCCAACCTGGATGAAGAGAAGTAAGTGATGTTTTTCCAGGAGGCATGTTCCCAGAGCAAGGCCAGAGCTGACCCATCTCCATGGAAAGCACTTGACAAGTGGGAAAACAGGACAAGTGCACGACAGCAATCACCTCATCTCAATCTACACAGGGTTTGACTGATGTATTGCAGGCTGGGCTCCAGGACAACTCTCTGGGAAATTGACTTCACAAAAACAAATAAGGCATGGGAATGCTCCTGAGGCCTAAACACCATTTGTCCCTCCCAGAGGTACTGTAGGTTTCCAGCTCCCCAACATGACAAACATGAATCTGGAGAAGAAAGGTCACTTTGCTGAGTGATAGAGTGCCAGGGAACAGCAAGGGTGGGCAGCCTCTGCAAGGGTAGGTGAAAAGGGAGCCAAGGGTGTCAGCAGGGCTGGCAGGGCAGGGACCTCACTTGCAGAGGCACTAGATGAGGCTTCCTACAGCTCTTTCTCCCACAGATTGGGTGTTTTCATGGCAATATGACGCTCTGAGGTTACAGCTGCAGCATCTCTGAACAGAACTTCCACACAGGCTACAAAACCCCTGGGGGTGGGGAGGAGGTTGCAGAGCAGGGATTGCAAGAAAAGGACATTACAGACCAATCAGGACAATTAGAGCCTGTCATTGCCTCCAGAACCCTGACAATTTGGGTAGTACCTTATATATTTACAAGAAAGTGTGGGGAAGGAGGTGGAAGTCATGAGACGTGCGCAGCACAGACAAGGTAGGATGAACTGATTGCTCTAAGAGCTTTGGTGGCACAAGTAGGTCTCTGTACAGTCAGGTGTCAGGTGACACCCTCTCTAGGGTGGACACTGTCAGGATATTTAGGATGCTGCAGTTTGGACACAAAAGCATTTTCCGGAACGAGCTGCTACTGACAGAACCATTTGGGAAACACACAGTGGCATAATAGGCAGATCAGATCAGTTAATTACACACAGATATAAGGTAAACTAGTTATCTTATTCTCTTCTTCCTGGAGAAAAACAAAACCAAAACATAAAAAACCACACACAGCTATGCCTCCCTGTTGTTTAAAAGCTCTCATTTGAAATTTGAAATTTGAAATACAGCATATGAATTCATAAATGTTTATTTCAGCTAAGGCTAGCAGCTCCGGGGCCATCACAGTTGGCAGCAGAGCGCTTTAGCATGGTGCACAGGTGTGTTTCCCAAATGAGGGGAGCCTCAGGGGGAGCTGAAAGAGCTGCCAGGAACCCACAGCTCCCATGACAGTGTCTGAGGAGACCTGGGTGGGGCCAGGAGCAATGGCACCCAAGACACCCCCCTGCCCATATAAAAGAAGTCCTTAGGGAGCGCTAGCGATCAGGCATGCCAGCTACCAGGAGCACTGCCAACAGGGCAGGCGAACACGGTGTGGTGCGTCAGCAAGGGCGTGGCACAGCAGTTTGCACGGCAGTTTGCACAGAAGGGGGTCAGGAAGGGTGCTAAAGCTCTTCCAGCTTGACCAGGGAGCAATGGTATCCACTTGGCAGAAAGCCATGAAAGCTCTAAGCTCTGCACCCACCCCAACTGACGCGGCTTCCCAGACAGAGCTCCGGTGGGAACACGCTGCCACCCAGGTGTCAGGCTGCAGGCCGTGCCCTACTCTTACAGCAGTACCCAACGGCAGCCATGAGCACACCTGTGGGAGGTGCGCTCAGGTAGAGGAACTCCTCTGCTTAGTGCCAGAACTCCGGGAGGAGGTGAGTAGGTTGAGGAGTATCAGGGAGTGTGAGAAAGAGATAGACTACAGGAACCGCACCCTACCTTCCCTGAGACAGCTTGTCAGGCAGACAGGACGCATGATACAGAGGGTTCCCTATCCTCTCTCCACTGAATGCAGTGACTTAAGGGATAGGGGGCAATGGCGACAGGTTCCTGCCCAGTGCAGCAAGCGTGTCTCCTCTGAGACTGCCCCACCTTCCCAGGTGCCCTTGCATAATAGGTATGAGGCTCTGCAAGTAGAACCAAACAATGATGAGGACAAGGGTTCATCTAGCTTGGAGGTGTTGCTGAGGTTAAGTCGGCCTACGGCCTGCATCAAAACTGCTTTCATAAAGCAAAAAAGACAGGTCATTGTCATAGAGACTCTCTCCTGAGGGGAACAGAAGGCCCAATATGCAGACCAGATCCACTTCTTAGGGAAGTCTGCTACATCCCTGGGGTCGAGGTTAAAGATGTGAAGAGAAAGGTTCCTACCCTGCTATGGCCTTCAGACTACTATCCCCTATTGATTTTTCAGATGGGCAGCGATGAAGTTGCAACAAGAAGTCCGAGGGCAACCAAGAAAGACTTCAGGGCCTTGGGACAACTGGTTAGGGGATCAGGAACACAAGCAGTGTTCTCCTCTATGCTTCCAGTTGCAGGGAATGATAAGGGAAGACACAGGAAGAGCCAGATGATCAATACCTGGCTCCAAGCCTGGTGTCACCAGCAGAATTTTGGGTTTTTTGATCATGGGTCAGTTTACATGACACCAGGTCTGCTGGCAACAGACAGGGTACACCTGTCTCAAAGGGGGAAGAGGATCTTTGCACAAGAGTTAGCTTGGCTCATTAAAAGAGCTTTAAACTATATTTGAAGGGGGAAAGGGATAAACCCAGGCTTGCTAGAGATAAGCCTGGGGACAGCATGCCAACGGTTGAGGGACAGTGTGCTAGCAAGGTCCTTTGGTCTGCCATCTCAATGGAGGTAGGGGATGGAGATCCATGCAGTAGCAAGGACACAAGATTTATGGATGTGTTAGAAACCCAGAAGTGCCTGAGAATCATCATGCAGGAATTAGGGCTTTTCCCCACAAAAAGGTGGTGGGATCAATAGCCCAAATGAGATGCACCTACACCAATGCATGCAGCATGGGCAACAAACAGGAGGAGCTGGAAGCCATTGTGCACCTGGAAAACTATGATATAGTTGCCATCACAGAAACATGGTGGGATGACTTGCACAACTGGCATGCTGCAATAGATGGCTATAAACTCTTCAGAAGGAATAAACAAGGAAGGAGAGGCAGTGGGATAGCTCTGTATGTTAGGAAATGTTTTGATTGTCTAGAGCTCAGTGATTGTGATGATAAGGTTGAGTGCTTATGGGTAAGGATGAAGGGGAAGGCCAACAAGGCAGATATCCTGCTGGGAGTCTGTTATAGACTACCCAACCAGGATGAGGAGGTGGATGAAGCATTCTATAAGCGGCTGGCAGAAGTCTCACAATCGCTAGCCCTTGTTCTTGTGGGGGACTTCAACTTATTGGATGTCTGCTGGAAACACAACACAGCAGAGAGGAAACAGTCTAGGAGGTTCCTGGAGAGTGTGGAAGATAACTTCCTGACACTGCTGGTGAGTGAGTCAACTAGGGAAGGCGCCCTGCTGAACCTGTTGNTCAGGTAGAGGAACTCCTCTGCTTAGTGCCAGAACTCCGGGAGGAGGTGAGTAGGTTGAGGAGTATCAGGGAGTGTGAGAAAGAGATAGACTACAGGAACCGCACCCTACCTTCCCTGAGACAGCTTGTCAGGCAGACAGGACGCATGATACAGAGGGTTCCCTATCCTCTCTCCACTGAATGCAGTGACTTAAGGGATAGGGGGCAATGGCGACAGGTTCCTGCCCAGTGCAGCAAGCGTGTCTCCTCTGAGACTGCCCCACCTTCCCAGGTGCCCTTGCATAATAGGTATGAGGCTCTGCAAGTAGAACCAAACAATGATGAGGACAAGGGTTCATCTAGCTTGGAGGTGTTGCTGAGGTTAAGTCGGCCTACGGCCTGCATCAAAACTGCTTTCATAAAGCAAAAAAGACAGGTCATTGTCATAGAGACTCTCTCCTGAGGGGAACAGAAGGCCCAATATGCAGACCAGATCCACTTCTTAGGGAAGTCTGCTACATCCCTGGGGTCGAGGTTAAAGATGTGAAGAGAAAGGTTCCTACCCTGCTATGGCCTTCAGACTACTATCCCCTATTGATTTTTCAGATGGGCAGCGATGAAGTTGCAACAAGAAGTCCGAGGGCAACCAAGAAAGACTTCAGGGCCTTGGGACAACTGGTTAGGGGATCAGGAACACAAGCAGTGTTCTCCTCTATGCTTCCAGTTGCAGGGAATGATAAGGGAAGACACAGGAAGAGCCAGATGATCAATACCTGGCTCCAAGCCTGGTGTCACCAGCAGAATTTTGGGTTTTTTGATCATGGGTCAGTTTACATGACACCAGGTCTGCTGGCAACAGACAGGGTACACCTGTCTCAAAGGGGGAAGAGGATCTTTGCACAAGAGTTAGCTTGGCTCATTAAAAGAGCTTTAAACTATATTTGAAGGGGGAAAGGGATAAACCCAGGCTTGCTAGAGATAAGCCTGAGGGCGGCACGCTAATGTCTGAGGGATGGTGTGCTAGTGAGGTCCTTTGGTCTGTGGTATCGGTGGAGGTAGGGGATGGAGATCCATGCAGTAGCAAGGACACAAGATTTATGGATGTGTTAGAAACCCAGAAGTGCCTGAGAATCATCATGCAGGAATTAGGGCTTTTCCCCACAAAAAGGTGGTGGGATCAATAGCCCAAATGAGATGCACCTACACCAATGCATGCAGCATGGGCAACAAACAGGAGGAGCTGGAAGCCATTGTGCACCTGGAAAACTATGATATAGTTGCCATCACAGAAACATGGTGGGATGACTTGCACAACTGGCATGCTGCAATAGATGGCTATAAACTCTTCAGAAGGAATAAACAAGGAAGGAGAGGCAGTGGGATAGCTCTGTATGTTAGGAAATGTTTTGATTGTCTAGAGCTCAGTGATTGTGATGATAAGGTTGAGTGCTTATGGGTAAGGATGAAGGGGAAGGCCAACAAGGCAGATATCCTGCTGGGAGTCTGTTATAGACTACCCAACCAGGATGAGGAGGTGGATGAAGCATTCTATAAGCGGCTGGCAGAAGTCTCACAATCGCTAGCCCTTGTTCTTGTGGGGGACTTCAACTTATTGGATGTCTGCTGGAAACACAACACAGCAGAGAGGAAACAGTCTAGGAGGTTCCTGGAGAGTGTGGAAGATAACTTCCTGACACTGCTGGTGAGTGAGTCAACTAGGGAAGGCGCCCTGCTGAACCTGTTGTTTACAAACAGAGAAGGACTTGTGGGTGATGTGATGGTTGGAGGCTATCTTGGGCACAGTGATCATGAAATGATAGAGTTTTTGATTCTTGGAGAAGTAAGGAGGGGGGTCAGCAGCACGGCTACCTTGGACTTCTGGAGAGCAGACTTTGACCTGTTTAGGGGCCTGGTTGACAGAGTCCCTTGGGAGGCAGTCCTGAAGGGCAAAGGAGTCCAGGAAGGCTGGACATTCTTTAAGAAGGAAATCTTAAAGGCACAGCAGCAGGCCATCCCCATGTGCCAAAAGACGAGCTGGAGCTGAAGGGGAAGAAGACCGGCCTGGCTGAACAGCTTTGGCTGGAACTCAGGAAAAAAAGGAGAGTTTATGACCTTTGGAAGAAGGGGCAGGCAACTCAGGAGGACTACAAGGATGTCTTGAGGTTATACAGGGAGGAAATTAGAAGGGCCAAAGCCCAACTAGAACTTAATCTGGCTACTGCCATCAAAGACAATACAAAATGTTTCTATAAATATATTAACAACAAAAGGAGGGTTAAGCAGAATCTCCATCCTTTATTGGATGCAGGGGGAAACATAGTGACAAGGAATGAGGAAAAGGCTGAGGTACTTAATGCCTTCTTTGCCTCAGTCTTTATTAGTCAGACCAGTTGTTCTCAGGGTACCCAGCCCACTGAGCTGGAAGACAGTGATAGGGAGCAGAATGAAGCCCCCATAATCCAAGGGGAAATGGTCAGCGACCTGCTACGCCACTTAGACACTCACAAGTCTATGAGGCCAGATGGGATCCACCCAAGGGTACTGAGGGAGCTGGCAGAAGTGCTCATCAAGCCACTTCCAATGCCTTATCAGCAGTCCTGTCTAACTGGGGAGGTTCCAGTTGACTGGAGGTTAGCAAATGTGACGCCCATCTACAAGAAGGGCCAGAAGGAGGATCCAGAGAACTACAGGCCTGTCGGTCTGACCTTGGTGACAGGGAAGGTTATGGAGCAGATCATCCTGACTTCCATCACCTGGCATGTACAGGAGAACCAGGTGATCAGGCCCAGTCAGCATGGGTTTATGAAAGGCAAGTCCTGCCTGACTAACCTGTTCTCCTTCTATGACAAGGTGACCTGTTTTAGTGGATGAGGGAAAGGCTGTGGACGTTATCTACCTGGACTTTAGTAAAGCCTTTGACACCATCTCCCACAGCATTCTCCTAGAGAAGCTGGCTGCTCATGGCTTGGACAGGCATACTCTTTGCTGGGTAAAAAACTGGCTGGATGGCCATGCCCAAAGGGTGGTGGTGAATGGAGTTAAATCCAGTTGGAGGCCGGTCACAAGTGGTGTTCCCCAGGGCTCAGTACTGGGGCCAGTTCTGTTTAACATCTTTATCAATGATCTGGACGAGGGGATCAAGTGCACCCTCAGCAAGTTTGCAGATGACACCAAGCTGGGTGGGAGTGTTGATCTGCTTGAGGGTAGAAAGGCTCTACCTAGGGACCTGGACAGGCTGGATCAATGGGCTGAGGCCAATTATATGAGGTTCAGAAGGCTAAGTGTTGGGTCCTGCACTTAGGTCACAGTAACCCCATGCAATGCTACAGGCTTGGGGAAGAGTGACTGGAAAGCTGCCTGACGGAAAAAGACCTGGGGGTGTTGGTGGACAGCCAGCTGAAGATGAGCCGGCAGTGTGCCCAGGTAGCCAAGAAGGCCAACAGCATCCTGGCTTGTATCAGAAATAGTGTGGCCAGCCAGACCAGGGAAGTCATCCTTCCCCTGTACTCGGCACTGGTGAGGCCGCACCTTGAGTACTGTGTTCAATTTTGGGCCCCTCAGTACAAGAAGGACTTTGAGTTGCTGGAGCATGTCCAAAGAAGGTCAACAAAGCTGGTGAAGGGTCTAGAGCACAAGTCTTATGAGGAATGGCTGAGGGACCTGGGGTTGTTTAGCCTGGAGAAGAGGAGGCTGAGGGGAGACCTTATTGCTCTCTACAACTGCCTGAAAGGAGGTTGCAGTGAGGTAGGTGTCGGTCTCTTCTCCCAAGTAACAAGCAATAGGATGAGAGGCAATGGCCTCAAGTTGCACTAGGGAAGGTTTAGATTGGATATTAGGCAAAATTCCTTCATGGAAAGGGTTGTCAAGCATTGGAACAGGCTGGCCGGGGAAGTGGTTGAGTCACCATCTCTGGAGGTATTTAAAAGGCGTGTAGATGTGGCACTTAGGGATGTGGTTTAGTGGTGGACTTGGTAGTGTTAGGTTAACGGTTGGACTTGATGATCTTAAAGGTCTTTTCCAACATAAATGCTTCTATGATTCTATGATTTGGATTATGGCTATTCCTCAAGGATATTTCTGTAGTTTTTCAGCATTCTGGTGTTCAAACCTGTCACTGAAATAAAAGAAAAACAAATCTACTTTCTGCAATCCTGGGTGGCCAAGTGTTGTCGACTGCAAAAGTCAGACACCATATTTGTGATTCCCCATTTGCAGGCTACACTGTGTGGCAATACCAGCCTCCAAAAGCAGCATCCAAGACTTACTGAGAAAAAGGTTTACCTCTGTTCTCATTCCTTTACCTCATGGGGACACATTGGCACCAGCAGGGACACTACAAATGCAGCCATCTGTTATTCTGATTGTTATAATTCATCTCTAAGGGAAAAAGCGAAGTAGCCCAAATAACAGTATCCTACAAGTCATATGCAGTACAATGTATATCTTTTTTAAAAATTTCAGAAACTAAATTTTATATGAACAGAATGTAACATTTTTAGACCAAGTTAATATGTATTTAGGGTGACGTCCATCTCCACCTATAATACACCATTATTAAAGGAACATACACTTGAATGTTTTGTCTCTTTAAATAAAAATCTGCGCATCTTACAAGGTTTGAAAATCCAGTTAGCTTTGACTTTCAGCTGTTCTCTTAGCTGTGACTTAGTTTCCCCACCACACTTAAGCTGGTCAATAAAGTACACCGAAAAGACAGAACAGCAAAGGATCAAATATTCCAACTTCAGGATTCTATATCAAATACAACAGTAGCTTAACCAATAGTATTATTCAGTACAAAACAAAAACTATTGCTTACTATACTACATTATATAGCCAACAGAGTCAGAAATTCTAACTTGCAGGATCTATTGAGACTTTCACAAACCACAGTATCATAAAAGCACCATGTGTCATATATGTTAAACCAGCCATTTCAATTCCATTCATAGATATAATGTTCCACCAAAACATCCCACTCACATCAAATGTGCAGAAACCCTAATACAGTGAACACTGGGGTTATCTTTGAAAAACTTAACTAAACATTGAATAAACAACTGAACAGATGTTCTTCTTTATTCCACAGAATTTTACTGGCCTAAAGCTGCACAGGGCTAGAAATCAGTTGATTAAGGCAGCTGTGAGTGCCCCCAGCAAGAGGGGGAATCTTAATAGATGCAGAATAATCCATGTGATCTCCTCATTACAAGGGATGCATGGGTAATACTACAGGTGTATCAGAGAATGCAAGCATCTAATTCAGGCTGTCTCTAGCTGTGAAGGATCCCTTGCAGAAGCTGCCAGCTGGCATGAGGTATAGGAATCAGAACCTGAACTGTCCTAAACAATACTTCAGATCTGCTGTCAGAATTGGAGAACCACAACGGACTCCCTGAAGACCTTCTGCAGGATTTTTTTTTGGTCTGAATTAAATGTTGTCAGAATACAAACACAAAACTTTCAGTATTTCTGAGAATCCTTTTTATTTTCCCCATCTGCAACAATTTGTTTGTGCATTTGTCCTACATTTGGCCTATCGTGCAATTTTTGTCTGAGAATGATATGGCAGCTGTGGCTAAAAAATTAAAAAACACCACTACCAACCCTGCAGGGTAGAAAGGATACCATAGAGGAAAGGGCGATGTCATGTCGCCTAACCCAAGTTAGGTTTCTAACTTAATATAAGCCAATATGCAGCAAAAAGTTCCTGCCTAGTGTCGAGGAGTGTGTCCTCCCACCCTGTTGAATAGTTAGACATATAAAGATGGTACAGATGTTAGGCAATCATCTGTCCTGATGCCTTAACTACTCCTTGTCCCAGTTCAACACTCTTTTCCTTTCTATGCACATAGCAGCATCTGTCAGAATGCAGAGATAAAGTGTACAGAAGAAAAGGGCTGCAGAAGCAAGTTTCATCTGTTCTTTCCTCAGAGAAAAAGTAAATATTAAGGAGCAAAATTATAGGAGGGAGGGCTGCCATTTTCCATAGTTAAAAGCTGTATCTTTATACATTGACATTTGGAGGGATCTGTCAGTTACAGAACTCAGTAAGTAACTCAGCTAACAGACTTGGCTAGCCTTATGTTAAAATCAGTTTTACACTTTTTTATTGGGTAAACTGAAAGATTAAGTTCTGTGTGTTTACTAGGTGGAGCTGCTTTTCAATATTAGCGTATATACTTAAAATGAAACCAATTTATAGCATCACAAAATGGACACGTACAGATTGCATGTGCCTTGCACACTGTGTGATATGTAAACCCCATTTCTCATGCACTGCAAGAGAGAAGCCAATTCCAGAGCTCCCAGCTGGGTTCCCAGTCCCTCAGGCGACCTTGTTAGCAGCCTCCCTGCTGACTCAGTCCCTCACCCCACACTCCCCAGTCCCTCTCTCTCTGATAAATACCAGGTATCCTAACAAAACACCAATTGTCCGTCAGCAGGGAATGTGAAACTTTGCTTGTCTTCATTTTATGCTTTAAACACATCATTTGTTTTGTTGTTTTCCTTCTCCTTCCCAGTCATTACCCGCTGTCATGTCATCCTGTCTCCATTCTTCCCTGGTGCTTTATGTTTCATTGCTCTCCTTTCACCCTCTCTCCATGCTCTGCTAAGCACCTTGGCTGCAACTGGCTTAAGGAGATGCTCTCCCCTCTTTCGTAGCTTAATAACCGTTATGCCAATACCTGTTCAGTTTCACTGTGTGCATTGGGATTAATAACCATTTGGTGTCTCCACACCTTTTTACTCTATCACTGATTTCATGGAGAAAAAATATTTTTTACGGGAAGATAAAAACTACAGTAAATTACATAATTTTGTAAGTATGTCAAATCCATTTTACTCCATTAACTGCAAAATATCTTTTCATATAATTTCATATCTGTGCAAAATGCTCTGTGTAAATGTGACTTAAAATCTACGTTGGTCTTAGGTTGAAATATATAGAAAATCAGGGATGAACATGATAAATGTGGAGACCATTTTGAAAGGATAGGACATAAATTTTGCCTATATATATGGAGAGGCAAAAAATGAGGCAATAGCTTGTTTACCACTTTTTTCTTTCCACCGTGCTTCCATCTTCACCTTCCCTTGGCAGTACCTCACACTCAAAACAGGACATGCAGCAGGTTCAGTTTCTCTGCAGCTTTTACTGATCTGTTTGATGACTCAAGTCAGCTACTAGTCTCTTCTCAGTGGTATTTACATTCTAAAATAGAAGACTTAATGTATGTCATGTCCACAAAATGAAAATATTTAGGGTGATGCTACACCCTGTACTTGCTGATGATTATAAACTTGCTTGGGAAAGTAATGTTAACTTCAGCTGTGCCTTGCTGGTGGAGCAGGGAGAGAATTTTGGTATGGCTTTTATGTGTGTTGGCAGGGAGTTCCCAGTGGCTTAGGTATCCGAACTTGACACTTAATACTTTCTTGACCTAACTGTATCAATTTAAATGGTTCAAAAATGTAAGCTATATGGGCTTTTTTCAGGTTTGCAGCAAAAAGGTGTATGTATGAAATACTTGGGTTATTTCAGGTTCTTTCTCTTAAAAAGCAGTTGGAGTAAGGAACTAATCCTGACAAAAATCATACAGGTTTGTGTGATTTAGGAATTATTGTGACTGATAGGCCCTTAACTTGACTGAAATCATCTTCTCTTACTGGAGCGTGAGTTCAATGCACGGCATATGCAGTGTTTGCAGCTGGTGAATGAATATGTTTGTAGCATTTCTCAATGGTATGCTGACAGGACGCAGCATGACACAGTCTGCTATGTGAAGAATTGACAAGGAAAAATCATGCCTATTCAAGCAGCCACAAACAATTGCTTCTGCAATCGCAGGCAGAGGAAGAACCTAGAAAGCATTCATGGAAAGATATATTTCATTCACCTAATATTTTAACATGACTTGAAGGTGACAGTGAAACCAAGTATGGACAAAGAACTGCCCAGCTTACTACAGGCAGAGGCCTTAAGGAATGTATTGCACAAGTATGAATACAACGCCCAGTAGAGCAAGGTCACTGTGTGATACATACATGTATGTTTACAGTATTTTGGGTGCATTTACACTCGAATTATAGGACAGAGAAGTGTTTTCAAAGCTAATCTCTCAAATCTCAATTATGAGCTTTGGTTTATATTTCAAAGTCATCTTAGAACACATGAACAACATTTCTTTTGGGTGAGCTGACCTGGAAGATCAAGCTCCGCCTGCTGATGTGCACTCTTGAAGCACATATTCTTGGGATATTGGATCCTCAGCATCAACTGTTTTGCTTTATAAATTCACTTCAATTCACTTCCATTGCTACGTAGACATACTTTTTAGAGCCAAGGGGAAAGTTAGTGGGCACAATGATCTATATAGACTGTACCCAGTGAAGCTTCTTCAGTACCCAGGGAGGTTAGTGTACTTCTTAGAAGGCGGCTCCTATTTCATGATACCCCAGTACAGATCTACCTGGAATAGCAAAAATGCAAAGCATCAGTTGCTTTATACTTTTTTTTTTTTTTAATTCAGAATTGCATGAACATTTCAGTAGAACAGCTCTTTTTGAGTAGTTTTTAACTTACTATTATGCGTACTCATCATTTGTCTTAATTAAATATCATTTTTCCCATACTGGATGACTGCAATTTTTATAAGCAGAGGAAGGACCCTGAAAAGGTTCAAAGATGGACACACGGACATCTGGACTAGGTTCTTAAAGGCATGGACATTCACAAACAAATCCTCTCTTAAATATTCTGAGGATTAAAATTTGCTTGTACTGTTGGTTTTTTTCTGTATTTGTTTGAGAAAAATGGTTGCAAATATTATCCAAGTGACTCAGACTCACTTATTCAAATAAGATTTGCAAATACTTCCTGCTCTCACTTGCCCTACATATTTTATTAGAGAAAGCATTCAGATTATTCTGACTACTTGCCTGCACACAGAAAAACTAAACATTTCTGAGGAACATTCTTTGATGCTTTTATATATTCTACACAGTAAAACAGACATAATTACATACTCATATTTGCAATGAAAACTCTTGTTCATAACTCCTTGAGGGAGAGTGTGGCTTTGTCTTTCTTATTTTTTGTAAAGAAATCTCCTATACTACTCAGGTAAAAGCCAAGAAAGTGAGTCAGACTCAGAGGAATGTTCAAGAGATGTTATGGTGGTAAACACACTCATCAAACTCTCCAAAGCACAGAGCAGGCGTTACCAACGAAATGATCTTCATGAAGAAGGACAGTTACTAACTCCATAGGTATCCTGCTGAGAAAAAAATAAAGCTCTAAGTTTGAATGAGACGTTCTATTAAAGTCACAGAAATTCTGAGAGAACAGAAGAGTACAATTATTTGCCCGCTGAGCTTCATTTCATGCATCTTCTCATGTGTATGTGTCTATTTACCAAAATCCATTCAGAAATAAATAATAGTGGGATTGTTTTAGTGGCAATTATGTTTATCTAACTGCATTCCTCTACTGGTCGTGGTTTTGCTCATTGCTGTTGAGTAAATTATAGAATTAATAGAATTCTATAAATTATAGAAAGAGACCCTGACTCTCATGTTTAAATGGAGTAGCTTTACACTACAGTTTCATAACCAGTTTAATATGACATAAGCCAGCTCAACCATCAAAGAGTCATCCCACCACTCCCTCATTCCTGGGTGCTTATTTCTCCACCCATAACTGCAGGCACATGCAGTCATACAGCTGTGCAATGAATTAGCTCAGGGAAGTCATCTGAGATAATTAACCTACGGAAAAAAAAACACCAACAAAAAAAGACATTTAAACCTTCCTCTCCCAACTGGGTGTTTTTTTAAAGAACCCTCTTCAGCTGTCTGGTTTTCTTTTTTTTTTTTTTTTTCCGACAGCACAAGAGAAAATGTTTTGGGCAAGAAAAAACTGCCAAGAATTTCAGGTAGTAGTGCCACCTTATGCAGATTTAAACTAACATAAAATGATGACATCATCATTCGGTCGATTCTGTGCACTCCGAAGAGCTATTAACTAAAATGAATACAATGCTACTCAAAACAAAGAGAAAATAACCTGGATTAAAGTAAACCAATAAAATCTGAAGTAAAAAAAAATGTATCATATAGAGTGCTTGCCATATAAAATGGTAAATTTCTATGCCAGCATATATATCTATGGTTTAAAAAGGCAGCAGGAAATCTTTAAAGATTTCATATATGAAAAAGCAAGTTAGCTGTGTGATTTTGCAATCCAGTTTCTGTTTCCTGAGTAATTTCCATCATAGGAATTATCCTTAGCATTTGTTATTTTTTCCTGAAATAAAGGTGAATTTCATAATCTTGGAGGCACTGAAATTCTGTATGTGCTTAGTTTGTTCCTTTACATTTGCCAAACCTTGCAGTTTGCACATCCCAGTCTTGCTGGCTGAGCAGCATAAGCAGCTGGCTTGTGCCAAAAGCAGGTCAAGATCCACAAGCTAAGCATTCTTTAGCACACTTGGCGCTGGTAGGGTTGATCTTCCTATAAAGTGCAGCTACTGTTTTCCTTTAAGGAGCAGGAGATGATGTTAGCTCTTTTATTCCATAGACTATTGGTTATCTCATCCTCACAGGGGATGGAAATATCCTTAACCAGCTGAATGATATAGCACTTCATCATAGGCTACTTTGTGTGACATACCTTTTACTTCTCAATTTGAAATTCAGCTACTGAACTGAAAGAAATGTAAGAGCTACAGAATTTCTGAACTATAAAGTGGCAATGAGCATGTCTCAGTAACCAAATGTTTAGGATATTAACCTGGGAACAGAAGAAGTTTTCTTGTCCCCACTCCAAAATCGTCTTCTGTTTTTGCTTTTCTTATACACTTTAGTGGCTGCTGGGTAAAATACAGAGGTGGTGCTGAGGACCAGATGCCCCCTCCACCTTAACCTCTACACTGTAAAATCATAGCGTATCTCAGTCTGAGTCAACTATAGTCCCCCATAATTTGTTCTTCTACTCAGTATTTCCTACTAGATAGTTCCAGAGTCATTTGGTACACTGAGATTGATGGCATAATTTTGAGACAAGCAATTTCCTTTGTTCATTGTGTGGGAAATTATGTTATTGTTTTGGGTGTTTGGTTCCATTTGGGGAATTAGATCACTAAGAAGTCAGCACTGAGGCAGTCTGTCTATCTGGGAAGGGTCTGTCCTTATTCTTGCCACTTTGTGTAAATTATCTCTACTATACATGGGGGAGCCTAAACTGCAAGATCATAGTAATTAATAATAATAGTTACTAAATAATAATAATAACAATTAGTATTATTATAGTCATAATAATAAAAGTAGTAATTGATTCACAATTTAAAAGCCTAATCATTATTATATAATAAAGTTATGGAGGAAGAAGAAAAAAGATTTCTTTAAGAACTTCTGCCTTTCAAGCAGATAACTATATTTTTCAACAGAGAACATTTGTTATACAAGTATAGATCACTTCAAATATAAAATCAGCTTATTATTTTATATCAAGTTCATACTTTCAAAAGTTCTACTACATACCTTTTTAGTTTGAGGCACATTTGTTCTCTCAATATTTAATATGAGTAAGTCTGTGACTGATATTTATTCTTCACAGACACTCACAAAGGTTGAAAATTTATTGGAGGTAGGCGTGCTAACATCTCTCTGACAAAGCTCTATGTTATCCTAATTTTCCAGGGATTTTGTCAGTAATTAGTATATTTCTGTGTCAATAAATCATTTGTATTTTCATTCTGAAAGATAATTTCAGCCCAGAGAGAGACCGTAATAAATTCTTACTGTGTACATGACATATTGCTAATGAAAAAAAAGAAAAAAGATGTATTGTGAAAACCCTGTTGAAATATAGGTAATGAATATTACAGTTAGCATACAATTTTTCAGGTGCTCAAACATTATTATTAGATTTCATACCCCCTTCATACACACTGAACTCATACCCTATAATTCCACAGGCTTCTTCCTGCTCCACTGAATCTGGTGGGACTTTGGACACTGACATCAGTAGGAGCCACATCAAGCTGTGAATTAGTCGAGGAAGAAGAACATCTAACATGATTTTACATGTCAGCAGGTTGTTGCACATGATGCCAGGTCTGAAATAAAAGCAGACTCTCCAAGGAATATTTGGCAAAATCAGTTCTAGGAGAAAATGGGAGGAATTAAAATTCTGTATGGAGGTCAGCATGCTTGTCAGGGAGCTGTGAGGGAGGTGAGCCAAGGGCTGAGTGTGACAGCACTGCCAGCAGGGCAGGGACCTTACCAGCATGGGAGCTGGTCCCACAGCTCCTGAGCGAGGGGGCAGAGCAGGGCCAGAGCAGAGGTCACAGACCCAGGATGGCTTGGCAGGGGTGTGCGGATGGGGATGGGCTGAAGCCAGGCTGGGATGTCAGCCCATGGGTGGTGGTCAGGGACAGGAATGGGGAGGTAGGAGGCTCAGGGGTACCTGCCACCTAGCTCAGGCAAGACCAAGGGCAAGAGCTACAGCTTCAAAGCAGGTCCCAAGCAAAGCCAGGGAGGACCTCAACTCTCTCAGCAACTCAGACACAGCTCTGCTTCATGGCTATCCAGTTGCACCAGGCTGGACCCCAGCCCAGGCCAAGCCTCTACAAGTGGGTGGGTGGGGGGAGATTTGCATGCAGGAAGGCTTTGAACTGCAATGCTATTACCTCTTGGGGTTTTAGTCACATGGTCATAAACTGTAAGATAACATTTCCAGAGTGAAAGACCAAAAGGCCAGACAACTAACATTGTCACTTATATATTAAAAAAATTAAAATTTTTTAGAATCTTTAAAAGGAGAAATATTCCCAGTGAACATCTGTCAAAGGAAGAGTTTGACGCTTAGTTCAATAATCTTGGAAATAAATAACACAAAATGAAGAAAGACACACTTTTAATATGAAATCCTTAATCCAGCAAACTTAAAACCATGGATTTTAACATCAACAGATGTCAGCCAAAGTCAAAAATTGATGTACGAGTTCTGCATTTGCAAAAATGTTCAAGCAGATTTTCTTAATGGTAAATCAAGTATTTTCAAGCCAAATCTTTACTTTTTTGAGAGTATGTACAATCTACCAGCCATTGAAAAGTAAATGTCAAAATTTATTCATTAAAAGAGGCTATTTGAGCATCATTATATTCTGATCTTGGAAACTAGGAATGTCCACGACAGGATGTCAATTTCCTCCCTAATAACTTACTTCAATGTTTTGATGAGGCTTAATTTTCAGGTCTTTCACATACAAGCTCTAAATATGTTAATATTGTAGTGTTATCCCTCAAAATGTTTTTTTAGACAAAAATACACATCTTGGTCCTGCCTCCCAAGTCCCTTGAACTTCTGAATCAACACAAAGGATGTTTGCTAGTTAGAGCACAATAAAAATACGCAAGTGCTTGTGTTACCTTTTTTGCCTTTAGTAATTATTTCAATCAGACTTTGTGCCATAAAAATTCTCAATACAGGACATTTTTGTAACATACTATATCAAATAATTATTTTCTTCCAATCCAATATCATGAACCACTTACTAATTTTCTTTCTTTTAATATCTGAGCCATATGGTTTAGAATTAAAATGTTGTTACTTCACTCTCTCTCAGATATAGCATTCACACTTTATTTACTAGGGATTTATTAAGCCATGTCATGAATAATAGCATTACATCATGTAGGACTCAGTCAAATAATTAAGCAGTTGCTGTATTTTAAATGCACTTTTCAGTCCCAGTGAGACAGATGAAAATGATGCTTACTATCTTACTTAAACTTTATCTTACCTAAGTGCACTTAACACAGATTTATAAGACAGGTATCCTGATTTGTAATAGCAACTCAAATCCAAATAGTTATTTGCCTAATGTAATTATCTTTTAATCAAACACAACATTGTGCCAAATGATGAGGCAGTGCTCAGACCTCTCATTAAAGCAGACTTCCTTTTTCTTTTCAGAATAATAATATTAGGCATTTATCAGCTACAGTTTACATTTTAATAGTTTCTGACAAAACTATTGTGCTCACATAAAAGCTTAGCAAATCATCTTAAAATTTGCAATCCAAATTGTTTACCTCTTCAGTTTTTTGATTAATGCAGAAAAGTCTAGCTGTGTTAAGTATAGGTTGTCAAATTTCGTCTTATTCCTACCTGAGTCCTAAGATGATAAACAATTTGCACTATATCCAATCTGTATTGCTGGAAATTTCCATGTTCTTAGCTCTGAAGTGCTTTAAAATGACTGATAATAACAAAAAAAGTATACTCTCCTTTCCATTATCTGCTTTTATATTATAATAAAAACATTTGGGTTTTTTTCATTCTTATTTTCAGATGTTTGCTGATTCACAAAAAAACCCAGATAATTTGGTGATTTAAAATACTCTTCACAATTTTAAGAGGACATTAACTGTTGAGGCAACACTCCACTGCAGAGATGTCAAATAATTCCTTATATTACAACAGAGATTATCATCTCTCAGCTTTTACAAATTTGTATGCAAGAGATTTTAGCTCCAATACACTAATATATGAGTGTGTCTATACTTGTGAAAGGAAGATCATCAGTGCCTTAGCCCTATTATAGTTAATTTTCAAACTCAAGACCAAACTGAGTAAAACTAAACTTTTTAACAAAAACTTGGTCAATAAATCACAAGCTTTGAAATTAACAGAAAATTATCATCCACTCATTCAGCAGTTGTTTTACCTTACTTTTATTAGTACTATTAGTATTATTTACTAGTACGCTTAATACTCCTAGTTGTTCTACTGAAACAAAAAACCAGCAAAAATAAGTTAAAGCTACTTAGCTCTTCTATATAACCAAAATAGAATCACAGAATAATAGAATGGTTTGGTTGGAAAAGACCTTTAAGATCATCAAGTCCAATCGTACCTGTCCACTGCTAAACCATGTCCCTAAGCACCTCGACAACCCATCTTTTAAATATCTCCAGGGTTGGGGACTCCACCACTTCCCTGGGTAGCCTGTTCCAATATTTGGCAACCCTTTCCATGAAGAAGTTTTTCCTAATATCTAATCTAAACCTCCCCTGGCGCAACTTGAGGCCATTGCCTCTCGTTCTATCACTAGCTCCTTGGGAGAAGAGACCAACACCCACCTCGCTACAACCTCCTTTCAGGTAGTTGTAGAGGGCAATAAGGTCTCCCCGCAGCCTCCTCTTCTCCACACTAAACCAGCCCAGTTCCCTCAGCTGCTCCTCATAAGACTTGTGCTCCAGACCCTTCACCAGCTTCATTACCCTTCTCTGGACACACTCCAGCAACTCAATGTCCTTCTCGTACTGAGGGGCGCAAAACTGAACACAATACTCAAGGTGCAGCCTCACCAGTGCCGAGTACAGGGGAAGGATGACTTCCCTGGTCCTGCTGGCCACACTATTTCTGATACAAGCCAGGATGCCGTTGACCTTCTTGGCCACCTGGGCACACTACTGGCTCATATTCAGTTGGCTGTCGACCAACCCAGATCCCTCTCTGCCAAGCAGCTTTCCAGTCACTCTTCCCCAAGCCTGTAGCGTTGCATGGGGTTGTTGTGGCCCAAGTGCAGGACCCGGCACTTGGCTTTTTTGAACCTCATAGAATTGTTCACAGCCCATTTGTCCAGACTGTCCAGGTCCCTCTGTAGAGCCTTCCTACCCTCAAGCAAATCAACACTTTCACCCAGCTTAGTGTCATCTGCAAACTTGCTGAGGGTACACTCGATACCCTCGTCCAGATCATTGATAAAGATATTAGACAGAACCGGCCCCAACACTGAGTGTTGGGGAACACCATTTGTGACAGGCTACCAACTGGATTTAACTCCATTCACCACCACCCTTTGGGCACGGCCATCCAGCCAGTTTTTTACCCAGCAAAGAGTATGCCTGTCCAAGCCATGGGCAGCCAGTTTCTCCAGGAGAATGCTGTGGGAGACAGTGTCAAAGGCTTTACTAAAGTCCAGGTAGATAACATCCACAGCCTTTCCCTCATCCACTAAGCGGGTCACCTTGTCACAGAAGGAGATCACGTTAGTCAAGCAGGATCTTCCCTTCATAAATCCCTGTTGACTAGGCCTGATCTTCTGATTGTCCTGGACAAGTGATGGCACTTTTAAGAGGAACCGCTCCATAATCTTCCCCGGTACGGAGGTCAGGCTGACTGGCCTGTAGTTCCACGCATCCTCCTTCCGGCCCTTCTTGTAGATGGGCGTCACATGGGCAAGCCTCTAGTCATCTGGGACCTCCCCTGTTAGCCAGGACTGCTGATAAATGATGGAGAGTGGCTTGGCAAGCTCCTCCGCCAGCTCCCTCAGTACTCTCTGGTGGATCCCATCTGGCCCCATAGACTTGTGAATGTCCAGGTGGTATAGCAGGTCGTTAACTGTTTCCTCCTGGATTATGGGGGGTTTATTCTGCTTCCCGTCCCCATCTTCCAGCTCAGGGGGCTGAATACCCTGGGGATGACTGGTCTGACTATTAAAGACTGAGGCAAAGAATGCATTAAGTACCTTAGCCTTTTCCTCATCCTTGGTGGCAATGTTCCCTCCTGCATCCAATAAAGGATGGAGATTCTCCTTGGCTCTCTTTTTGTTGTTAATGTATTTGAAGAATAATATGAAATAACATGAACGTAAACTATTTAATATTTCCACCACTTGACCTTGAATACAGATTCCCAAATAATTTCAAGTAATTACACCCCAAATTTGCCTGTTCTCCAGATATGGCACCTCTCTGTCCAGAATACCGGTGTGTGTTCATCCTTTAGCCATGGCAGTAGCAGGATCCATGGAGCTGAAGGCATCCCTTAACCTTCTGTACATGATTGAGACTCTCTGCTGCACTGACTGAATGACTGCAGAATGCTGCTGTGAGGAAATTTTATACATAATTAACATTTTTCTACTGAATTTTACATCTTATGTAGATGGAAAAATATATATATATATATATATGTTTATTATAAAAAACACTTCATCCTGAAAGACAATACCTGGCAGAATTTTTTCACAACGATTTTCCTCTGTCAGCTTTCTAGAGCTCTATCAGCCAAGTTAAAGAAACTAAGTATTACATCTAAAAGCAACTCAAAGAATTTATATCTTTACAAACTAAATCTTCCAGTACACAGCCTCTTGCTAAAAAGCAGCATACAAGCCAAGCTTTGAAAGAAAGCAACTGAGAGATTAATGTATTTAGGACAGAAGAGCATTTACACTTATTTATATTTATTATTTGTGTTTGCATGAACACTTCCATTTGCTTGAAAGTCCTCACTCCTTTCATTCTTCAGTGACATAAAAGCCCTTTCAGCTGTCAGAGTGGTTGCCATACACATAAAATGATAGGTGATAGCTTCATCACTTCAGGGTAGCCATGGCTTATAAGGAAAATGTTCAGTAGTTAAGCCAATCCACAATGACAGATTTGGACAACCTTTCTCTGTGAACTTCATTTGGTAGAGTGTTATAATAGCTGTGCTGTCTCATACTACAAGGCTTAGACCAACAAAAACCTATCTTCTTTTTCCCACCACAAAAAAATCACACAAACTTATTTTTTGCCCTTCTGGAGAATGTATTTTCTTGGGGTTAGGGAAGCAGGTTTCAATTCAGTAAGTACTGGAAGAATTGAACAGGAAACTTCTACTGAGCAGGCAATGGCTTTTCTATGTAATCACTGTAGTGACTAATGTTTAGGAGTTTTCCCCCTCATTCACTCGTTTCCCTCTAAAATAAATCAAGAATATGATGCTATGTGGATGGCGAGAGTGTTAGTGGCCTAGACAAAGAGCCAGTGAATGCTGGCAGGTAGCCAGAACAGTTTGCCTTCACCTCTCTATACACAGCCAAGAAGAAAACTTTTAGCAAACAAGCAGTATGCTATGGGGATTATGCACCTCACTCAGAGCAATAACCGCATCCATCCCTCTGGGAATCATTAGAACAAGGCTAAACCTTTCCTTTAAAGTACAACCAGCACCAAGTGCCTGGAACATTTATATCAAGAAGTAGTTTCCTATTTGATTCTTTGCTTACTGGAACTGAATGTGTCCTCTGTCTCCAGAAATGCCCTCCCAAGACAGATACAGAAATTTATGTCTCTTTTGTAATGGGGAAGAGAAAGACAGCACCCTTCTGCTACAGCTAGAAAAAAAAATTATATGGGGGAAAAAACAGAGGGAAAGTAAGTCCTTTGGCATGTTGATAAGGCACTTGGCTGTGTATATAAGTCCTAGTTTTGGGTCTGGCTTAGAACTGTGCTTGCGTTTTGCATTAAACTATAGATAAACATTAAAGAGCAGATAAAATACAAATGATGAAGGCTATTTCTAAACTTTGTGGATATGCTTATGTCATATGCATTCTGACCACCTCAAGGATTAGACCAGTAAGGGAATTTAGGCCAGAAATACCTAGCTTCTGGACCTTGATTTGGTTTAAGAGCAATGAGGAGCACACCTGGATCAATCCAGCTCTGACTGGGACAAAAATCTGTACATATTGGGACACAAATCTAGGCACCTCAAGATTTTAAAAAGAAACAGTAAAGCTCCTGCAGGGTTTGAATGTTACCAGGATTAAGCAGTATCCATCACAAAATTTTTAGAATTTTAATTTTGGGCATTTAGTGCCTAATTTTTGCCTTATGTATCAGATAACCCTTCTGCATCTTATTTCTATTTGATGCATATTCTTTAAACAAATTTCATATCCAGTTTTACAGGAGCATATGAAGTTTCACTGTGAAGTTGTTATAGACCAGATCTCAATGAATCCTGTGTGTCATTCCTTCTGCATTGATATTGCCCTTGGCAAATGGCCTGTCAGTGATGCAGAAAAGTGTACATGTTGGTATTCGGCTAATGTGCAGTTGAGACCCCTAGTGACTCATGCTATTATATAATTGACTGAGATCATGTAAAGGAAAGAAACAAGATCATTACAAAAACCTCAGTATTCTCTCCGTCTTATAATGTTTGTGCTCTGAAGACAGAATTCCCTATTAGAGACTCTGAAATGTCTATAGAAGTCTGTTGCAGCAATTTTGATGATATTTGCATTTGAGCAGCCTCTAGCTATTCTAATTGTTTCACCTGCATGGAAAAGGGATGAAGGCCAAAAAAGGTCAAAATGAAATTAAAAGATAAGCAAAAATTAGAATATGAAGATGCTACTTCTACCTCAGCCAGAATTATAGAGTATTTTTAGGTCAGGGTTAATATACAGTGTCTGAGCTCTATACCCAGAAACTGCTGCAGATGATGGATTAGGTTTACTGCTATATTTTAATATACTGGAGCAGCAAGGATTCCTGGTAATATTGATCTGAAACATCAACATTTCTCTACTTCAAATTAATACAAAACTAACTTGACATACTGTCATAGCTTTAATAAAATTTGAGGTTTGATATTCAGAAAGAGGAATCAGAGAACATCAGAATCACAGGAGAGGTTTTCTAAAAGAAAATAGTGTATAGTGGTGACATTTCTTTACACCACAAAGATTTTCCCTTCTTTACACATAACTCCTGGTTTTCTAGATATTATATCATTTTTTTAATTTTTGCAAATGATTCATATGTATCAATGAATGCTCTTTATTCAAACCCTGTAGCACCGATAGATAGCCTGCAGTAAACATGCCTTATGGAGAAAACACATGTGCAGTTCAGATGTATGATGGCTGGAAGTGAACATACAAAAAAGTACAGGTTGTTCAAATAGCTAATGCAGTCTACTGAGTACCATCAATGGCAACTTTTCTCAGGAGAGAAGAACAGGAAAAAAATTGTGGTTAGTTGAAAAGTTAGACAGGTGTGGTCATTTTGTATATCTGAAAAAAATAGATTTAAAATCCAAATTAATGTGGTAGCAGACTTAATTATTACTATAAACAAGCAACAGAATAGTAATGAGAGCTAAGCTGTGCATGTACGCTGCATTTGATCCTTGGGCTGGGAACACTTTCTGTTTTCAGTCCTGCATTGGTCTCCTGCACAAAACTTTTATTCTGGTGTTAGTCAGAGAGTCAGAAAATTACCCAATACAAATGAGCATACGTGCACATTACATAACATACCTTGCAGTTCAAAGACAAAGAATTTAAAAGCTTGAACAAGATCATCCAGGAAGAATATACGAAGGTGTGGAAGAAATTCCTCCCATCTAAGACATCAAAAGAAAGAAAGAGCTGGGATGCCTGTAAAATATTTGAGTAGGATTTCCTTCTACAAGTAAAGACCTTCCCTTATAAAAACACTTCTGCAAATGCAGTATGAAAAAATTAAGTTTTGAAAATTCAGATATAATGGAAACATACCACAGATGACATAAAATGGCTGCATAACAAAAAAATAAATCGTTGTTGCCTTTTGCATTTTGAGTATTTTCACATTTTCCTGGTCAACATATTTCATTTCTTTATTTTTATACACTTCATAGTACATATTCCAAAAGATTTTGGTTTTTTTTAACACTAAGTAAAATGAATATAGTGTTTCCCTAATTTAATCTTCTTGTCTGATACAATATATCAAATTTAATTTATCTCTATAACTAATACTTGGTAGGAAATTGGTTCATTGAGTTATACATTTCAATATTTTTCTTGCAGGTAATGGAATATATAAAAACAAATCACATTTCTCTCAGACATTTTATGGTATGTTACCAGCAAATGTCCAAAGAAGCACAAACCCTAAGCATTTAAAGTTTGAAACAGTTAACTTGCAGCTAAATCTTCATAACTTCTCATCTAAAAAAAGATTTGTAAAGGTCTAATGAACTGCTAGGGATGAGAACTGAAAATTATCACATACTAGACTCTTCCTCATCTTTAAAAGAAATACAACCTTATTTTAGTTACACACAAAAATAAATTCCAGTACTCCCATTTATTATGTTAAATCATAGAAAGGGTAACTATAATAATGCATGAGAAATTGCCTTTTTTCACCTTCACTGGCCTAGAAACAAGTGAATATATTTCCATCACTTAAATAAAAGACATGTCTGAACTGAGATTAAAATTATAAATGTATTCCTGAACACATAAATATGATAGTACTGTATTCAATATCTGATGACTATAACTGTCATGCTTGAGTTAGCCTCCCCTTCTCTAAAATAGACTTCTTTATGTATCACACCAGGTTACAGAATATTGTTAATCTTCGATATGTTAAATACACTAGGCAAAAAAAAATAATAATTTCTTGTGGGTTCTACTTCAAGAAAGTGCATTTGAGACAGCCAAACATGTCAGTTTTGGAAAAAAAAATCCACAAATAAACTAAACCACAACAAAACAAAACAGAACAGAAATTTCGTGGAAATTTAAATCATGCCTCCTGTGATAGGAGATACCTTATAAAACATAGGTTGGAGCCTTTCAGTCATAAACATTTAAGAAAGAGATAATTTAAATCCTGTTGCTTGATGGGGGTTTTTTTGTTGTTATTGGTTTTGGGGTTTTTTTTGTGGTTGTTGTTTAGGGGTTTTTTCCACCCCCTGAATTAATATGAGGCTATAAAATAGAGTTTGCTAAGAGACTACAACCTACCTTTTGTTATTACTAGGATGTATGTGACAACAACAGACTCAAGATAACTTCTTTAGTTTTAGAATCATTTTGAACTTTAAAGCTTTTCTTTTATCCTGTGATTATAATGAACACACTACAGTTTTCAAAAGCAGTGTGTATTCAGCATATATGGCAAAAAGAGTGGGGAGTAAAGTTTTCACACACTCTCGACAACTCCAGTGACATTAATAGGTTGGGACCAAATCTTTGGAGCTTCTGAAATACGGAATCAGGCTCATTCTCAGAAATGAGGAAGATCAGAGAAGCCAAACTACTACTTGGAAAAGAAATCTGAAATGTTATTTGGTAATGATGCAGGTGTCATGTACTATTAACAC
Source organism: Balaeniceps rex (assembly GCA_013401315.1). Lineage (NCBI taxonomy): Eukaryota > Metazoa > Chordata > Aves > Pelecaniformes > Balaenicipitidae > Balaeniceps > Balaeniceps rex. The sequence goes on from VYZW01047320.1 coordinate 41,702, forward strand.
TTTCTCAAAAGAATAACATTTTTTTCTTAAGTAGATAGTGTTGGTATCTTTTGCATCTCTTCCTCTGCCTCCCAAAGATTTGTTCATTTTGGCACTTCTGTGGATTGTGGGTTTTGCAGACCATGAAAGCAAAGGAAAAACTCATGCAGCATCCACAGGTGGAAAGCATTATTGTGAGCAAAGAGGATGGTTGAATTTTTCCTCTAGTACCAAACTGAGAATTTCAGTTATAGTAGGAAATCTATAGATTTCCCCTAATTTCACATCTTATTTTGAAGCCTTGGTTTCAGACTTTAGGGAAAGGAAGAGGAAATATAACAGAAACAGAATGGAAGGCAGATTTCACATTCCAGTGCACCTGGAGAGATTTATTCCCCACTTTTGAAGAGGTATTACTGAAAAAAGAAACTAACACAACAGAACTACAGGTATTTTTAAAATTTTTATTTTATTGTCAGTCAGGCAAAGAAATTCTCAGCAAATACCTAACAGAGACTATTGAAACTGCGTAAAAAACAAGTCACTGAGTTATGACCACCCTACTACAATATCCAGGCAAAAATTTCTTCTACCATACTCAGAATTACTATGTAGCTGATAGTGTTGGCAAGTTCATAGCTACCATCTGACACCACACCTTTTCAAAATCCCCGGAAGATTACTCAATCTCATCACAGATCATAAGGGTGTGAACTACAGTGATACTAGTGAAATACTATTGCTACATGACTGAAGATTCTGCAGCACCAGCAAAATTATCTTACCACAAAACCCCACTAACACTTGCTACTAAAAATAATGGAGCACCAGAGGAAAATAATGGAGGGATGGGAGGTGTTGTCAGTAAATCCAAAATTCTTGTGAGCAAATCCAAAATCTGGGGATAGTTCCATGATGACAATTCATTATTTCTATTCCCAGAACACTAGGAGAAGGTTAGCAGTGAAACGGTACCAATTATCTGAAGAAGACATAATACATTTTCATTCGCCTTCTTAACCTTTCAGTTGGGAGGGCTGGGTGTTGGAAACAAAGGATAACGTCATACTTCCTTCTCTAGTTCAGGTCTGGCGATGGAAGTTTCCTAGCTATATTGAATCAGAAAGGCACAGCCTTGGAATTAAAGCTTTTACCATGAACCTATATGCATGAAATATATATGAGAAAATGTTTGAAATATGCTACATGAAAACCATTCAGTTGTGAAAGCAAATAAATTGGTATTAATCGTTCATCAAGTTTTGTAGCCTTTCTAATCTGACCTTTTGATTTCTGATACTGGAACTGTATCAAGAGTAGTAATACTAAATTTATAATAATTACTAAATTATAATAATTTAGTGATACTAAATTTATAATAATTTCTCTTTTTTTTAAACTCTTCAGTTGATTTTTAATGATTTAATTACTCCATGACCTCCACAGTTTTCGTTGCCTCATAACTAAGGAAATATGAGTGCATGCAGAACTGACCTGAGCCACAACAATACCAGGACTCAGGGGCCCAATGTCTGTTAGGCGGGATGTAAGGCAGTTCTGCTGCCACTTCTTTGCAGTGTCCCAAGGACAGCACATTTCATGCAGGGAGAGAGATTTGTTATGACTGCTGTAGCCCAGGGAGATCTGAGAAATACACATTGCAAGAAATCAAGAGAAGAGAGAGTGAAAGCGCATCACTTATAAAACAGCTTGACTGAGCAAGTAAGTCTGATTACCTACGCTGTGCAACTATTGTCATGACTGGTCCACAGGGAACACGTTCATTTGTCACTTCCACCGTACCATATCTCAAAACATATGAAAATTACATCAGTGCATCCCTCAGTGGTCAGCTAGCAGCCTGCTTTCTGGCATATCTCAAATGCATGGATAAATACTCAAGTACTACCTACGCTGCTTTCCATCATCCTATTTCTAACCTCTTTCAAAGCATCTGCACGCGGGCTTTAATTCACTGGCTTTGGCTTTTCCCCAGGTTACTCTCCATTACAGATATTTGCGTTTGAAGTAGGTGAGACTGTTCCTCCCGGGGCTCCAGGGTGTGCGGGACCCTGTGTGGGAAAGGGTGCTGCTGGAGGGGTGCGACCCGGAGCGTGGCAGAGTGGCATAGGCAGAGGGAGAGGTAGAGCGGGGTAGGGTGGTGTAGGCAGAGCGGGACAAGGTGTTGTAGGAGGAGCGGGATAAGGAGTTATATGGAGGGCGCGTGAGCGTGCCATAAGTGGTGCGGGACAAGGGGGAGTAGCCCGAGCGCCCCGCGGGGCTCCACGCTGAGCGGGAAGTGGGAGTCCATGTGGAGTGGGAGCCTGAGCGAGTGGTGGTGTCACAGGAGGGGCCCCACTGAGGGCCACACACTGAGCGAGACCCCGGGGTGCCCACAACCCGGGAAACTGAGCGAGAGGCAGGTGTGCAGAGGGAGCGGGCTGTGGTGGCTGCCAGGGGGCGTGGGGCTGAGGTGCACGGGAAGCAGGCTGCTGACGAGTCCTCGGGGCGAGCAGCAGGTGAGCTGGTGGGGCGGGCCCCTGCGGCCCCCAGTGAGACAGAGGTGGGGGAGCACAACGAGTGGGCCGCGGGGGGCCCCACCGGGCGGGGGACTGGAGAGCACAGTGAGTGGGCTGCTGGGGGTCCCACAGGGCGGGGGGCCGGGGAGCACAGTGAGTGGACCGCCGGTGTGCTCCCTGTCTGCAGCCCTGCTGGGGTGGTGCTATGGGTGGCAGAGTGGGGCACCGGGGAAGCCGCTGGGCAGGGGGCTGGGGAGCACACACCATGGGCTACTGGAGCACTCAGGGGTTGGGAGGGCAGGGTGGCCATTGGGCCACACGGAGACTGGGTAGTGGGAGAGGGTGCGGAGCCGCAGACGATGTGCGAGATGGAGGCAGCAGGCACTGAAAGGGGAGTTGGTGGCGGCATGGGACTGCCGACAGCATGGGCTACTGGAGAGCACACAGGGTGGGATGGCGGAGCAGACATATGGGTAGGGACTACCTGGGTTGCCGCAGTGGGACCAGAGCCAGCCATGAAATGGGTCAGCAGGGCACTCACCGCATTATTCGCAGGGACAGAGACAGAATAGGACGTCGGCCCCCCTCCGCCTCCAGGCTGGTGCACGGGAGCAGGACCCGTCTCAAACACCACATGAGGCATAGGGGGGCACATGGGGTTGGATGCTGGGGCAGGCATGGAGCCATACATGGACAGAGGCATCGGGGCACACGTAGAGGGAGGCATGGTCTCACATATGACACGGAAGCCAGGATCGCATCCAAGGTCAAAACCAGGATTGGCACTTGGATTGAAGCCTTGATTGCAGGTGGAGTTGCATAAGGGATGGCCCGCAGGGAGGTACACAAAGTCATACACAGGCTGGCCCCCTGCACTGCAGTTTGGGTTGCACACTGGTATACATATATATTCACACATGGAGTTAAATGCAGGATCTGCCACAGGGACAGGCCCAGAACTGTTCATGGGGAGGGAGCCATTCTCACATACTGGGAGCGACCCATTCTGGCTGACGGGCAGGGTGCCGTTCTGGCCTGTGGGGCAACACACTTCGGCCTTGGCACATCCCTTGCAGTAGGCAAACTTGTGGCATCCGAAGTTGGCCAGGAGCCGGTGGCTGCCAAGCCTGTAAGGTGTGAACTCCACAATGGTCCGTGCCTGTTGGTTGGATGCCAGCGTTCCCAAACTGGACAGAGAGAAGGAAAAGAATTAGGACCCTGGGTAGCTCAGAGACGTCAAGTGCTACAAGATGAGCGCACACAATTAGGTTTGATTTGCTATGACATGTTTTCAGAGACAAAATGTTATGACAACTTTGTTATTCTTGCCTTCCTCCAAAAAACCACATTCTGTGTTGTGAAAAGCATGATAACAACTTTGGTCCCAAAAGAAGATTTGGAAAACTCCTATAGTCGGTTCTGTAATTGGAACTGGAAACTTATTCATGATACTCTCTGGAATTCTTCAAAAATGTAGCATGGTTTTGCCTCAAAGATGTATTCACTGCTTCCCATTTTCAGTAGTCTAAGTTGGATCGGGCAGCTTTGAGGAATCGAGTTCATTATTATTTAGCGAGAACAATTCCTAATTTCTTCCCCTCAAAACTAGTCATACTTCTGTCAGTTCTCCTTGTCACGAAGAACAGCAATGCATATTAATGAACAACTACTTTTCCTAGGATGTTATAGCACCCTGGAAGTTTCCAGCTTCCTGTGATTAATGTGTTATGAGCTTAGAATGCATATTGCTATTTCTCACCATTGTTTTCTAATTGTTCATGTATGTGGTGCCAGTTCATTAATATTTAGAGGAATTCTATTATAAACTCAATAGTATTTGAAGTGATGGGGGACCCAGGTAGAATTTCTTGTAAAGAAAAGAGTGCATTCCCTTTCAGACAGAAATTTGAAACACACACTTAAATTAAATCCTGAGAAAAATGAAACAGCAACATATCTTGCCAGCTCTAAATAATCCATCAATTTCAAGAGGGGTGAGGCTTTTAATGGAGTCTCAATAAGGGGCAAAAAGTCCTGTTCAGGTCCTAAACACCAAAAATATCAGAACTATTGTCTTCCTCAAAACCTTCTCTGATCTAGCACACCTTAGTAAACCTCCAATATTATCCCCATTTAAATAATTGATGATCTTACTCAATGGTCATCGGCTCTTTGAATAAACCACAGCCTTCTAACGTCATTACACAGTTCTTCATATCTTCCTGGAGAGGATTGCAGAAGGAGATCTCTGCAGTACATGGTACTTTTAGCCTGGGCTGGCTCAGTAGCTAGTCAGAAAACAAACAAATGCATTTTATGTTTCGTAGCCCTTACAAAATTAACAATGAAGTAAATAAATGTAAGGAAAAAAAAAAAGAAAAAGAAAAGAATTATTCATACACGTGTTTCTTTCTGATTTACTTCTGTGATCTCTATACACCACTCTAAGTGAACTGTTATACATTTAAAATCACACTGATCTTGCTAAAATAAAAAATACAATAAAAGGAAAAACAAAGAATTTCAAGTTTATCAGCACTGTACCTTGGAGGTGGCCAATAAGAGTCCATAAATCTGTTCCTTAGATCACAAATCCCATAATTAAAGTTCTTTACCTTTACAATAACAGGTGGTCTGTTGATCACGATATCCCTGCTCACCATCAGAACTTCTCCACACTCTGGGTCTGAGACAGCAACTACTTTCATAATGTTGTGGTCACAGAGATAAGGTCCATATTGACTATATGATATACAGACTGGAATTTTTTTCACTGTAAAACAAATATATTTGAATTATTTTTTCTGATTTTTTGGCTAATATTTCTACTTTCCTTCCTCCTAAAGTTTAACTAGCACTTACAAAGGCTTAATTAAATATTAAGTTATCATGTCTTGAAAACAGACATGATTTTTCCTGGCTTAGGGCAATACATTGCTACCTTCAACAACCAGCTTCAAAGTTTTCAGTTAATATAACTATATCAGTGCATTTACAAGGAGGCTGGTTTTTTATTATTATTCTTATTATTAAAAATTTGGAAACCTTCATTGCAGTGTAATTCTTAAAGCAATAATTCAAATGTAGGCAAATCAAAGCTTGGTAAAACAGAATGTTAATATTAGGTATGAACTTTTGTCTTATAATGATGTGTTTTAATTAAAGGGATCATTTTTCTCCCAGAAAAAGGTATTAACCATGAAAACAAGTATTTATGTTCTGATACACCTTTGCTCTTCCCAGAATATGGCATATCTAGAAATAATTACTTTAGTGCTCAAAACAGGTGTTTTACACTGGCTAATATCTTCTTGCCAAAGGAAACAAATTGCTTTTCTGATAGATAGCTGCAATTTTATCTTTGTATTGAATATAGAATCCAGAATTGAACTTCTGGAGGAAACAAGTTTTTAAATGATCATAAGAATCTCTAAGCCTCGAGAAATTAAGGAAAGACTATGATTTACCTGCCACTATACATGTACTATTGACATGTGTTGATTTTTGAGTGATCACCCTAAAATGAATTCAACTGTCAATATTTAACATTGTATTCATTTCACTTCCCACCACTATTAGGAAGTCTCCACTGATCCTGAAAAACAAACTATCTCCTGAGAAGAACAGTGGACAAAAGGATATTAGACCAATTCACCTTCTTACCTTCCCTTGGACCCAACGTGACATTCACACTGTCTTTCCAAAATTGATCCATTGGGCAACCACTGTACGTTATTATTTGTGCACACAAATTAAACTTCAGGGTTTTGTTTTCACTACGCAAATTTTCAAGCAGCCAGTGCAGTTGGACATCTTCACCATACATTGGGCAGTTAGCCATCTTTAACCTCATGTTAATACCGGAGTCACTCAAAAATGGGTTTTTCAGAGATGATAATTCTCTCTCAATATGACAGTTGGAAGCATTGCAGTACCCTGGGTGAATTCTTCTGTAAGCCCGGTAATAAGCTTCTTTGTTTTTCACAGATCCTGTTGAAAAAGATACATTATAATGAATCTGCTGGAGGCACAAGAAGTCATATCTACCCAAATAATAAAGATAATTAAATTTCTTCCTCCTCCTTCCTGAAACCTAATGTAGTGGCCTGGTGTAGAACAAATCCACCAGATAATGAAACACAAGATACAGTAATCTGAATGCATAGAAGAAAATAAATATCCCAGAAAAACATTCAAAAAATTATTTTACTTTTACTAGTTAAATTTAAAAACGGTTATGTAAATCTCAAAATGTACAGTTAGTACAAAACTCTTTATAAGGGTTAGGGTGAATATGAAATGCTACCGTATCTCTCAAAAGGCAAAATATACCATTCAAACAAAGAAACGATCAATTGTTTTCTTTTTTGTTCCTGTCCAAAAAAAAAACCCCAAAAAACAAACAAACAAAAAAAAAACCAAAAAACAGAGCTTGCAATTTTACAATCAACTGTAATCCACCCTTCATTCCTTTAAGCAATTTTGCTGGTTGAACTCCTCCCTACTACTGGAAGAGGAAAATCAGTAATCAGTATCCCAAAGTAAGAACAGCAGAATATCCTAATAATACATTAATTTAGTAACTAAGCACATTTTCTGACAGATCTGTTACAAGAAGCAACAAGTAAGAAGTTAATCCTGGGTTTAAAAGAATTTAGGGTTTTTTAGATTATCTAAATTCTGCTAATATTTTAAACTACTGTACAGGTGAGACCAAAAAATGTACATACGAATAGTGGTAATAAAAGGGCTGGAAGGCATGTCCTGTGAGGACCAGCTAAAGACTTTGGGTTTGTCTAGTTTGGAGAAAAGGAGGCTGAGGGACTACCTCATTGCTCTCTACAGCTTTCTGAAGAGGGGAAGTGGAGAGGGAGGTGCTGGTCTGTTCTCCGTAGTATGCAGTGATAGGACACATGGGAACGGCTCAGAGCTGCACCAGGGGAGGTTTAGACTGGACGTTAGGAAGCATTTCTTTACCAAGAGGGTTGTCCAACACTGGAACAGGCTTTCTAGAGAGGTGGTCAATGTCCCATGCCTGTCAGTGCCTTAAAAAGAGGCATTTGGACAATGCCCTTAATAACGTGCTTTAACTTTTAGTTAGCCCTGAAGTGGTCAGGCAGTTGGACTAGATGATTGTTGTAAGGTCCCTTCCAACAGAAATATCCTATCCTATCCTATCCTAAATGGATGTAATTACTGTGTGTTTTGTTTGAATCATCTATATATGTTTAGAATTTTAAGAATCAAGATCTTTGAACAAAAAGGCATCTTCCTCTCTCTCAGAAAAGACAATTTCAGATTGTTCTACTTATTTTAACACAAAGCAGATTACATTGATAATTTTATATGATTAGCATTTAAAATTTCTTCTAACCCATTTAATGACTTTTCATCATACCTAGTTCATATTTGTAAGCCCCAGTGATATCTTCAAACTGCTCACTGCCAACACTCTTGGTGATTAGACGTTGTCCACATGGCCAAGCGTCACAGAAAAATTTTATTTTTTTGGCATTGTTTTGGGAAAGCAAGCCAACATAGTTTGAATTTACTCGAGAAAACATATGTTGACCGTCGTAGTCCAAGTCCAGTTCCCCTTCTCTGATGCTTCGAACCCATGTAGGACCGCTGCAAGCTGAACCTAAACCAGATAACAAAAATGTTATAATAGGTTGTAGCCTGAGTAGTAGAGAAACTCAACAACATAAGCTGAGGAAAACAATTACAGTTGTAGTAAACAGTTACCTCTGCCTGTTTCCAAAGGTGTTGGATCCACACACTGCCAATCACCACAGCATTGATTTAGGTCTCTGCGAGCCATCCAAGATTCATTCCAGCAGTGATATCGCCTGTAGGATGTAGGAATATAGGATTAAAGACTTCTCTTGGATCATCAAGTTCAATGCCTTACAATGGAGGAAAACCATGTCAGAGACAACTTTTTAATCAACCGGAGACTATGTCTTAACACTGTTAATAATGTTTGGGGACAGGAGTTGTTTGGTTTGCTTTCTATCATTCAGACTGGAAATTTGTTCCAGGACCCTGCAGACCTGATGCAAAACATTCTTTGTATAACCCTTTTTTTTCAGCTGATAATGTGCCAGCACAGTTCATTTGTTTAACTAGTTTATTTTCCTTACATTTTCCTCCTTGTTCTTTAGAGGAAAATCACATACTGTAGTAGTCTTCTTTTTAATGGCTTAACAAAGAATAAACACTTAAGTCTTTTTTGTGCTAAAATAAGATCCTCATTTCCTTAGTATTTCAGTCTGACCTCACCTTTTTGACATGTGAAAGGGCAGAAAATTCATTAAAAGCTCTCACAGAGACTTGGATACAAACAAAATTCTGGTGCAGTGAAACTATGAACATACAGGCCAAGGGTGAAAACATGGAATTCTGCTATGATGAGTGAGTGATAATGTCATAGTTATATGAACATGAATTGAAAGGTTTACAAGAATGAAGCAATCCATGATAAGGAACCTCAGGAAGAAAACATAATTATCAACCAAGTTATTATGACTGAAGATAATAGTTCTAATTTGTGGTAAATTTTCCCTTGCATTTCATGATCCACTTAATATTTTTACAGCTAGTAAGGTTGACGGCCTTATTCTTTCAACTGAGAAGGATAAGCAGGTACCATCAATTCTCACAAGTGGGTGTTTTTTTTCTTTTTGAAAATGTAGATTGAGTAGGTTGCCTCTTCAGTAATTTAATGGTTTTGAAATGCATTATTAGGAAACTGAACAGCCTTGCCACACCAAAGAAAGAGTTACACTGATCGGCTAGATTTATACTCGCCTCTCTATCATTTAATTTTTCACAGAACCAAAAGAGCTTGTTTATTTCTTACTTACCATAGCTTGTCTTTACCACACAGGTTTTTTCCAGTACAGTCAAAAATCTCATTGATAGCAAGCGGATTCTCAATTGAGCATGGAAAACAGAAGTTAGTGACAACACGGCTTGGAATACCCAAACACCTCAGCACTGTAAGGAAAAAAATATTCATGAGTCATTACAAATGGTAATTAATAAAGCAATCCTTCACTTATTTTATAACTAATTCTCCTATACTCTACTTTGCAATTATATAAACACAATGGATAGGAGGCAATATTTGGGATGCAGTGATTCTGTCTTCAAAACTTCATTTTAGTGGTTGAAAAGTAGTCTGAAGAAAGCCTAGCAGAAAGGAATGGCTTGTTACTCTTCCAGCTTAAAAAAAAACAAACCAAAAAAAACCACAACCAAAACCAGATCTGTTTTAAGTTCAGAAATAACAAACCTGATCCTGCATTAATAAAACACCGTAATTTTTTTTCTTTGTAAACAGAGTGTAGTACATATAGATTCATCTATGGCATATCAATTTAATTTTCCTCAATGTAGAAGCAGGTTCAGTAAATAAATGGTACAAAGTTGGAACTCAAATTTTTTGTCTGTAGAGTTTAGTTCACTATTATCTCATCCTTTGCAGTAAAAGAAGATAGTAGCCTGCTGCTTTTATGTTTTGGAGGAGAATTAATGTTTTTGCTATTTCCTCAATAGCACTGTCAGCACATTAGAAC
>VYZW01047321.1:9186-26875 GCA_013401315.1 Balaeniceps rex
CACTACGATGAAGCAAACAACTGGTTAGTTTCACCACATATATCCTATGTGACCTTCAGCAAGGCATTATGCCACTTTGATGCTTCAGTTCTTTTGCTGTAGTAAGAGACTAGCACAATTTTCACCTTCCCCTCTCTTCTTCCAGTGAGGAGAAGGCTTATATGTCTGCAAGACATCACTTTATAGATCAGCGGTATCTATCAGAATGGAGGTCACAGAGTCACAGAATGGTTGAGGTTGGAAGGGACCTCTGGGAGTCATCTGGTCCAACCTCCATGCTCAAAGCAGGGGCATGTAGGGCCAGTTGCCCAGGACCGTGTCCAGACAGCTTTTGAATACCTCCAAGGATGGAAACTCTGCAAACTCCATGGACAACCTGTGCCAGTGCTTGGTCACCCTCAAAGGAAAAAAGCGTTTCCTGATGTTCAGAGGGAACCTCCTATGTTTCCATTTCTGTCCACTGCCTCTTGTCGCTGGGCACCACTGGAATGAGCCTGACTCTGCCCTTTTTACACCCTCCCTTCAAGTATTTATACACATGAGATCACCCCTGAGTGTTCTCTTCTCTGGGGTGAACAGTCCCAGCTCAGCAGCATGCTTCACTGGGTTCATGTGCCTCTATCATTACTGTAGGGTGATTTGATTCTAAAGTATCTGTTGAAAGAGTTGATGATGCTATGTAACTTCGCAAGCTTGTGCAAACAGATACATGTGGTTTGCAGTCTGCTTTATGAGACTTCAGTGGCTGTTGGGGGGGGGTGTTTGCAGGATCAGGGTCTTAATGCTGGAATTATGGGGGAGCCCTCAGGATTCCTACCACAGGAATAGGAGAAACTTAAGGTGAAAACTATAATGCTGCTGAATCACCATGGCTGACTGGACAGTGAGTGTCTCCAACACCATGGGTACCTTCCAGTTGTTACTTCTTAAAGGAGAGCAAATACAAAACCTGCCTGTCCTAACACAATAATTACTGTGAAAGCTAGAGCAAGTAATGGGTTTGACTTTTGTGTTATTGTAGCTTTGGACAGAGAATGAATCTGTGATTTCTTAAAGGGAAATTTAGGAAATAGGATGAACTGATTTCTCCTCCTAGAGTTTATTAAGAACCTATTTTGGTTAATAGGATTGAAGTACTGATGTAAGGCTTGTTAACTTTCCTGGAAAGCTCCTGAATGCTTTTTCTTTCACCAAGGTGTAGTGGTTGTAATTTCTTTCTAATCCAAGACCATAATCTGTCTAAGTGGAGAAAAAGAGGGGTAGCATGTAGGTTAGCAGAAAAACAAAATAATGGGATATTTTAAATAGGAAGGGACCTGGGGAGGTCTCCAGTCCCAGCCCCTGCCCAGAGCAGGCTCAGCTGGGGGTCCCAGACCAGGCTGCTCAGGGCTTTACCCAGTCAGAGTGTGAAAAACCCCAAGGATGGAGACAACCCAACCTCCCTGGGCCTTGGCTCCACTGCTGGGCTGTCTTTGTGGGGAAAAGGCTTCTCTTTATCTCCAGCCTGAGCCTCTAGTGTTTCAGCTTGTGCTGCTATCTCTTGCCCTCCCCCCATACACTGCTATGAAGAGCCCTGCTGCGCCTCCTCCTTCCCCTCCTGTCAGTATCTAGGATGCTTTTGGGTGCCCCCAAAGCCATCCCTCCTCCCAGCTGGTCCCACAGGCTCTCCTCGCAGGGCAAGGGCTCTAACCCCACCATCTTGGTGACCTCCCCTCACCTCCCACCAGTCTGTCAATGTTTTGCCTGCAATTGAAGCTGTATTCCTTATGTGGTCTGAGCACTGAGAAGAGGGGATGATCCCTCCCCTGTCTCTTAGAGACACATACTGCTCATGCCACCCAGGGTGCTGCTGGCCTTCATTGCTGCCTGGGTAGATGGCTGGCACCTGCTTAGCTTGTTGCCTGGCTGTTCCCCCAGAACTGCTCCCTGGACCCAGCCTGCATTACTGCAGGGCTCTGCCTTCCTGGGACAGAGCTCAGCAGTTGTCCTTGTTAAATTTTATAGGGTCACTGTCATCCCCTTCCTCCCACCTCTCTACGTCATGCAGCCCTGCCCTCAAGTATTTGACTATAGGCCCCCCAGCTAGNCTCTTTATCTCCAGCCTGAGCCTCTAGTGTTTCAGCTTGTGCTGCTATCTCTTGCCCTCCCCCCATACACTGCTATGAAGAGCCCTGCTGCGCCTCCTCCTTCCCCTCCTGTCAGTATCTAGGATGCTTTTGGGTGCCCCCAAAGCCATCCCTCCTCCCAGCTGGTCCCACAGGCTCTCCTCGCAGGGCAAGGGCTCTAACCCCACCATCTTGGTGACCTCCCCTCACCTCCCACCAGTCTGTCAATGTTTTGCCTGCAATTGAAGCTGTATTCCTTATGTGGTCTGAGCACTGAGAAGAGGGGATGATCCCTCCCCTGTCTCTTAGAGACACATACTGCTCATGCCACCCAGGGTGCTGCTGGCCTTCATTGCTGCCTGGGTAGATGGCTGGCACCTGCTTAGCTTGTTGCCTGGCTGTTCCCCCAGAACTGCTCCCTGGACCCAGCCTGCATTACTGCAGGGCTCTGCCTTCCTGGGACAGAGCTCAGCAGTTGTCCTTGTTAAATTTTATAGGGTCACTGTCATCCCCTTCCTCCCACCTCTCTACGTCATGCAGCCCTGCCCTCAAGTATTTGACTATAGGCCCCCCAGCTAGGTGTCATACGCAAAGCTGTGGCAGGTGCAGTCCATCTGCTCCTTCAGGTCACTGATAAAGGTGTAAAACAGGACAGATCCCAACAGAGACTCTTGAGGAATGCCACCCGTAACTGGCTTCCAGGTAGAGCACAAACCATTAATCACCAGCCTTTAAGCCTGACCACCCAATCAGTTTTTTACTCATGTAGCTATCTCCCCACCCAGACCATAATGTCTGAACCTGAATATGAAAATACCATAGGAGAATACGTTGAAACCTTTGCTAAAGTTAAGGTAAATGACATCCACTGCTCTCCCTTTTACGCTTGATAAATACATGCCGTCTGTTACGTGCCACCACCACCATCTTCATGTGCCTGGAAGAGATTTCCAAGAGACGTTACTACATGAATTTCCCAGGGCTGAAAAGATGCTAACTGACTTGTACTTCAGCAGATCACCCTTCTTGTTTCTAAGGATGGGTACCGCATTTGCCTTTCTCTAGTCATTAGAAGGTGCTCCGTCAAGCTGCATGACCTGTCCAAGACGTTAGGGAGTAGCTGCGCTAACATGTCAGCCAGCTTGCTCAGCACCTTTGGATACATCCTTTCAGGTCCCATGGACACATGTGGGTCGGGACTTCTCAAGAGATGTTAGACTCAATCCTCATCCACTCCCAGTACCTCCTTTCTTCCTTGAAGCCTGTCCCTAGGCACAGAAGCCTGGGAGACCCTTTCAGTGAAGGCCAAGGTGAAGTAGGCACTGAGCATCCCACATCCTTATCTGTGTCCGTGGTCACTAAATAGAATCTGGATAATTAAGAGTGGGACAGTTATCAGACCGAAAAGCTTGATCATAGGTAGTCTGAGCTGGGGCTGCTGTGCAGTTTAGAGTAGGAAAAGCATCCATCATCCAGTCTGGGGGATTTCTTCTCTTGAATGGGGATTCCAAGTAACCAGTTACAAGGATTTTCTAGCTGTTTGTATCGCCAGAGTAGCACAAAGTGTCTGGAAGAGAGCTGAGGATGCATCCTTTATCTGAAGATAAATAAACAGAGAAATTCTTTGTAGACTTTTGTGTTGTTTTTTTTTTCCCCACTCTCTCTGAAGGCAGATGCCAGAAAACTGGGCCACACATATCCTTTTTTTCAGGAACAACTGCAAGGAACATAGTGATATATAAACTTTAATGAATCAATTGTTAAATTTGCTTAGCAATGAATGCTGTGTAACATAAAGGGTCAGAGATGACTGTAGTCTTCTTGGAACTTCCCCAGAAAGGTCAAGGAGGTATGGGAGGTGGTACAGAAAAACTTCTGGGCAATATTTTTCTTATGCTAGGAAGTTTTCTCAACAGAGAGAATCTTTGCTTTAGCGACTGCTTTTACCACAAAAGGTGAAATGTAAAACTGGAGTCAAGCTATAGAAAGACTTGAAGAAATCTAAGATGATGATATGATAAGTAGAAAACTTAAAAACCAAGGGAAGCATCTGTATGGCTCCAGGAGATCTGGTGAATGAGTTTTCACGTCCAACATGTCATTAGTGATCGTTTACTTTGACCATCTCCATAACGTAATGCTGAATTTCTCCTTACGGTTGTCCCCAACTGTGTGTAGCTGAACTACAGCTTCATGTCTGAATGACATTTGCTTTTAATCTGAGAACGCTACATGACAGAAAATTGTCCATGGTTCCCTGTCCCTAAAATCACTAACCTTCCCTTCATTTTAAGTGTCCAGTTTGAGCTATTTAAACTGTATACTTTTAGTTGTCTTAGTACCTAACTTTTATCCTCTGAATTGGACCCCACTTTTGCTTCATGACCTGCAGGTCATGGTTTTCTTTTTCCATTAAATGCAACTTAAGTTTCTAATGTAACTGTCTGTTCTGTGCTTAATCTAGATGCATAAAGCACAGAGTGTGGATATGCTCTCTCCTCCTTTTTTCTAGTGTGACATTTGTTCATCTTACCAAAGCTGTTTGTCAGGAATCATAGAATATCTCAAGTTACAAAGGACCCATAGGATCATTGAGTCCAACTCCCTAACCATAAGAGCATCGTCCAGATGCTCCTTGAACTCTGACAGGCTTGGTGCCTTGACCACTTCTCTGGGGAGCCTTCCAGGGTTCCAGGGACCAACCACTCTCTTGGTGAAGAACCGTTTCCTAATGTCCAATCTGAACTTCCCCTGACACAGTTTCATTCCATTTCCTCATGTCCATTCCTCCTGTCTCCTCCAGAGGGAGGAGATCACCATGGTCCAGAAGGTCTGAAAAGATATTGCCAAATTTGACCTCTAAACCTCAGTGGAAGCCAGAACAAATATAAACCATTTAGAGAGCACTCAGTAGTTACTGTATTTCAAAATTGACCAGTATAAAACATCTTGCCCTCAAGCACTGAGAGCTCAACTGAAATGTGTTCTAAATTAAGGAGTTATGAATGTCTAATTTCCTCTAAGTTGGGAGGAGAAGACAATAGAAATGGGACCACTAGAAAATTGGTGAAACATTTGACACATGCTGTTCAAACATGAGGCTGATCAGAGAGAGTAGAATGAATGGGTAAGGTACCCATTTACAGTGTTGGTGCAGCGTGAAGGGTACAGGCACATACACGAAGAAATAGGGGAAGGTGCTTTAGTTGAAGGTGTGAACAGTTGTAACATCAAAACTGAACACTGATTAATAATGCCCTCTTGAAGTTACTGGCTTTATCTCCTGGAGGGAAGGGGGGCACGTGGAGTGCCCTCCCCAAGGCTGTGACAAGAACAGGGAACAGTCTTACCAGCTGCCCTGCCTGCAGGCAAACAGGCTGAGAGGAAAGGTACCGTGTGTCTGCTTGTAGGAAGGAGGGAATGAGCTTTGGTGCTGCTAATTGTTTTCAAGGGGAATACCAGAAGAAATCATTAGGGGTGGAGACTGGGCTATAGAGAGAGGCAGGAATGCAGGGTGTTGACAGATGTGCCACTGAGATGAGGGAGGATGGGGCATTAACATTAGTGTTAGAATTTACTTTCATTAGAAGAAAAAAAACCAAAGGGCTGGTGTGAATGAAGGCATGTTAATTTGCTAGTGGGAAGGAGAAAGAGGAAGATGTGAACTAGCAAAGCAGGGCTTTGTGGGGCTAAATCTTCAGAGAGTATTTTGAAGTTGAAGAATATCAGGCATAGTTTTGTGGACACTTTCAAAATCCCAGTACAGGAGCTTTAAATGTGAAACTACCTCAACTTTTTCTGGTGTTCAAAAGCTGAAACACAGATGCGGCCTGTACCCTAGGAAATTGAGTCAATATAGAAAACTGACAGTATTTCTTCACTTGGTGAATGATGGCTGTATGGAATACATTTCTGAGAAAAGCAAGTTAAGCAGTCATTTAATGAGATCAGGATATCTTGATTTGTTCCAGGGGAGGTGAAGATGCCAAAGAAGCAGGGTGGAAAAGTTCAAAAGTGAGCTTTTGATATATTTCAGAAGGTTTAATATATTTTCCTGTCCCTAAATTTTTGTATGCTCTTACCTCTGATTAACCTTTTGCCCCTGTTGCGTGGCAGAACAATGGTGTCTTTGTTAAACTCTCAGCAGAGCTACCAACTCATTGTGTCCTACTTAATGTCTATTGGTAATCCTCCAGTTTATCTGTGGTGGGTTTTTTTTTTCTTTTTTCCTTTTCCTTCTCAAAACAACAGAAACAAAAAGTAGCACTCAGACCATGCTGCCTTGTATTTCAACCTCAAATGCTGAAATGTGAGAGAGAAGTTATTTCTTTTTAACCAGTCTAACATATTTTGTATTGAATATTAGCTTTAAAAGCAGCAAAGTCAGGGCTTGCACTCCATTTTCTGAGATGAAGGAAAAGCACTAGGGGTTTTATACCTCACTGTTCTGCCATCTCTGGAAGTGCACAGGGATAACAACCATTTGAAGATTTTTGCCAAAACAAGATGGCAAAATTTTCCACAGTATATGAGTGTCGTTAACATCACTTTTCAAAAGGGTCCCACAGTCACTGAGGTTTTTACTCTGTTTTGTTCTTCATGTGCATAAGTATTTTATGTATTTGCCATTGTAGTGTGTATCCTCATGTATTGCCCAAGTTGGGTACCATAGTACGGGGCCTGTAGAATAACACCCATGTGCCTCCTATTGGATGTAAGTTGCCTGAGTATATAACAATATTGGACCATGAGCTCCGACCTCAAGCAACAAAGGTACAGCAGTAGGTCTCTATGCTTTTGATATATAATCTTCACAACAGTCCCCAGAGAGGTTTGATAAACTGTGAAACTGAAGGGTAAAGAATGTCAACTAGTGTATGTCAATGTTTACTCTTTATGTATGACAGCGAGGGTATACAGAGAACTCATTCAGTTTGCTACACTCTCCACCCTGCATACTGGATTTGCAATACTAGTCTGAAACTGTAGTGCACCTGAAAATATTTCAGTGGTTTTTTTCTGCTGCTTTTGCCTAAAGACTTGGGGTGTTTGGCTTTTTTTTTAACTTTTCTAGTTACACAAAGCTCAACCACTATCCTTTGTTAGTGAACACTTGAGGTTTTGGGGTTGTATTTTCTTACTACTGCTGAAAGCATTAACTGTTGATTGCATAGAAATAAATCTTTTAATGAAAATTTAATGGTTATTAATGGTTAAATTCATGGTTAATAGCATGGTCTCTTTACAGCATATGAAACTTTCAGGAGAATTTGTTTCATCTCTAAATTTAAGTAAACAAACACATGAGTTTTTATGGATCTGCAGAGAGCCACAGTAGCTGGAACAGGTTTTGCAGGCAAGATGTTTACTATATACCCTACAGCCTTAACTGAAACAGTTATTAAATCACTTGTCACTCACTGTAAATCACTTTTATAATACTTTAAAGATCAAAGTATTGTTTACACAGCACTGTGAGTAGGCACAGCACTCCACGGGTGTCTGAACATCACGGAGAAGTTTACCATCTAAATAAGATATAATTCAGCTAGTAAAAACAAAAAAAAAATTGAGAAGCCCAGGAGCAATTGCCTTGAATTTGTTGTAGGCAATGCGCCAGTTCCAAAAGCACTATTGTACCAGGGAAAATTAGCCATGCCAACCTGTTAAATCTGTGTGCTGTGCTTTTGGAAACAAATAGATCAAATGAATGAAACAGAATCAAATACTATTCTCTTTCAATGAGTCTCCATTAGCATATTGTTCATGGGCTAGACAGCCCAGGTCTGATTCCAGATAGTGCTGTACCATCAGAGACCTTGTCCTGGAAGCGTGAATGCAAAAGTGCATTCATGGAAAACCTCTGATAGGTAAATGTTTTCACGTCTGGGATTGAAAGCTGAGGATAGTTAGTGATCTTATCATGAAGAAATTCAGTTCAT
This sequence comes from Balaeniceps rex, assembly GCA_013401315.1. Taxonomy (NCBI): domain Eukaryota; kingdom Metazoa; phylum Chordata; class Aves; order Pelecaniformes; family Balaenicipitidae; genus Balaeniceps; species Balaeniceps rex. The sequence goes on from VYZW01047321.1 coordinate 17,234, forward strand.
CTTTCCTGACATCTGTGGTGGGTTGACCTTGGCGGGACACCAGGTGCCACCACGCCGCTCTATCACACCCCTCCACAGCAGAATGGGGGAGGGGAGAAAATAAGATGGAAAAAAACCCTCGTGGGTCAAGATAAAGGCACTTTAATAAAAGCAAAAGCAAAGGCCATGCACGGAAGCAAAAGGAAAACAAAGATTTTATTCTCTACTTCCCATCAGCAGGCAATGCCCAGCCACTTCCCGGGAAGCAGGGCTTCAGTACATGTAGCGATTGGTCTGGAAGACAAACGTCATAAATAACGAATGCCCCTCCTTCCTCCTCCTTTCTCTTAGCTTTTATTGCTGAGCGGTTGTCATATAGTATGGAACATCCCTTTGGTTAGTTTGGGTTAGCTGTCCTGACTATGTCCCCTCCAAAGATCTTGCCCACCCCCAGCCTACTGGTGAGGGGGGAATGTTGGAGATACAGCCTTGATGCTGTTGGAGAGACAGCCTTGATGCTGTGCGAGCACTGCTCAGCAGTAGCCGAAACGCTGGTGTGTTATCAACACCTTTCTAGCTACCAATACAAAGCACAGCAGTTTGAGGGCTGCTATGGGTAAAATTAACTCCAACTCAGCCAGACCCAATACACATCTTCTCTTGTCACCCATCTGTGAGGGATTATCTCACATGTGATCAAAATAATTTGCTTTCTTTTGTACAGGGGCCATAGACTGTTCTCATATCTCATAGCAAGTCCTCATCAAAGCAGGAGATCTGCCTGGGGTTTGAAGTGTGCAGGGTCCATGACCAGAGATGTCATCATCAAATTAGTACAAACCGGATGCTACAAACCTGTGCTATAGCAAAAAAATAGGTATCATGGGAAGGTTTGGGGATTTTTTTCCCCTTTCCCTTATGGTGTCATATGGGACCAAAGCCATGGATCACTTACGTAGTCAACTTAAGTTAATCTTTTTTAAGGATTTTGAAACCTTAAGACTGTAACTACTCTATCCTTGCTAACTGCTTGCCACCAAGTTACCAGTCCTGCTGAGCTGCCAGTATGTTCCCATCTCACTGCAAGTTTGGTGAAGAGACACAAATTTATGCGCAGCAGCACTGGGTGGGAAGGACTGTTGGAACATGACACTGCTTCCACAAAGTGCTTCTCTCTGGCTGTCATCAGGCTCTTGGTTTTTCAATACTTGTTTTAGTATGGTAAAGTGTGAATATTCCTTTACCTCCCAGGGGACTTCTGAAGCTGGTTTTATTATTAATTTACAGTCGGTTCTTTCTTTCATTGCTTCTCAGTTAAATAGAGTGAGCTCAGAGGCATTAGGTGTGCTGAAAAGAGCTACATAACTTCTCAAATATGCCACCAACTCTGCCATAGCTGTTTTCGTCCCCTGATGCCCAGCCACTTATTGCAGCTGCGGAAGTCTTTTGAGCACTTGCAGCTGCCTAGTGCGACTGTTGCGTAAAATGCAGGTAGTCTGAACTCCTAATTAGCAACATAGGAATGTAGGAGGCAGGTGGTGCTGTAAAATGTTCAGTACCTTTAAAGATTATATTTTGCCAGCCCCAAAAGAAAATTCCTACTGAAATTCGCTAGGGTATTGCAAGGTGAGGACTAAAGAAAAAAAGATTGAAAAAGGAAACAACTTTTGGAAGTTGGAACTTGGAACCTGTGTGTAAGCCTAAGCATTTATTTACTTATGGTAATGCTGAAATACGAATAAAAATCATCTGCTAATTATTTGAGGGATTGTTTTGTGTGTCTCTCCTCTACCCTCTCTTCTCCAGAAGCATGCATAGTATGTTTTCTGAGTTATTTTGTGACTGAAAATGGGAAGTCATAAATATTTTTCAGAGTCTATTTCTGGGTGTGGAAGATATTTTGTGGACGTGCATTCTGACAGGATGTGTACACCCCATTCCTCTTCTGTGAAAATCCATAGCAGCATGATACATAGACACAATCCTTAAAGAAAACAAAGCTTTACGAACACAGCTTTAAAACTACTAAATGTTGAGGGGTTTTTCCCATCTGTGCATTACCCAAAAGCACACAGTACCTCTGGTGCCAATTAATATAATTGGTTCGCTTATTTGGGCAATGTTTTCAAGTGCCACTAAACTCTCTCAGGCCTTGGCATGCAATTAAAGGGGATGGTTTCAGTAGTTAAAAAAAAAAAAAGAAGAAAAAAGGAACAATTAAATCATATTTAAGTGTCTTTGTGAGAGCTCATGAGTAAATGTGTATCCTGTATATACAGATGCATGTGCAAACATGAGTCTGTTACTGATTTGGAATATTAAGTAGTTTCAAGACTTTTGTCTTTCATTAAAATTTCTTTGAAACAATAATCATGTACTGGCTTTTAAAAAAGTTAAGAAAGTTCTTTCTTCTAGCATGCTTTATTTTTTTCAATCTTGATTCCTTTCTCTTCCCTTTTCCTTTGATTCTTGTCTTCTCTGTTATGTCTTGTTCCTGGTTCAAAGACCAGGACGGAAGCCGTCCAGGAGCAGAGTAACGGCGAGGTGGAATGGGATGTGTGGCTCTCTAGGTCATCTTGGCATTTGCAATGATCCTTCAGCAGCAGTGGGCTGCAGACATAAAAGGAACAGTAAGACTTTTATTTTCAGCTTAGTGCTTTTAAAAATCGTTGTTTAAGGAAAGTACTTGCCTACGGGAGACTGAAAATACCGTGTTACAGTGTCCCAGATAGTGAGTTTATGCAAAACAAATGCCACCACCCTCTCTTGACTCTGCTAATGGTACCTAAGTGCAGACCTGAAGGTTGTTCAGACTTTGAAGAGACTTTGTCCTTGGATAGCTGTGGCCTTCAGCCTCCTCTCTCCTCTGTGTAGAGGTGCTTCACCCATGCAGGGAACCCCCAGCCAAGCATGACCGACCCCTGGCAGCAGGTGTCCAAAGAGCTGTTTGGAGAACAAGTGTCACTTTCCAGTCTTGTGCCCTGGTGTCCTCAGGTCTGCAGCTCCGAACAGCAATCGCCTTGCTTTGCTGTGCCTGACACTGTGACCCCTTCTGTAATTTGAGGAGTGCTCTCATGCTGCTGTCATTCTCCATCCCCCCTCTCTCCACCTCTCCCACCCCTCGCAGGCTCTGTGTTTTCTCCATGCCATTACATACATCTAACACTGGGCCAAAATTAAAGCCTGGGTAAAAAAATGAAAGTAGATATAGACACCAGGTTTTAAATTAGCCGAGATGCATTGGTTTGGTAGGGGAAGAAAGGTCTCTTCTAGGCTGCCACTGCCTTTGGTGACGATGCAGAAGTTTACTAGTGGCTAATAATTATGACCCCACTCTTTCAAAGAGCAATAAAATATAATTGCAGTAGGAAACTAGGCAGGTCGTTGGTTGAGTGAAATTCAATTTTAAAAACAAATGATGCATAAATATGCAGGGCATAAAGGAAAGCTACCTCAGCTGATTACTTTTTTTTTTTTATTGTCCTCTAGCTTTATTTTACTGGGCAATCTTGCTATAGATATTGTATCAACACTGTGAGATATGGAGAGTCAGGATGTTTGAAGTTAATGGCATAAAACTCACTAATCTACTCGTAGGCAGTTTGAATAATGTGAGTAACTCTATGCCAGCATATGTCTTATGCTCCTGTGTTATCCCTTTGAGCAAGTGAGAGTTCATGGTTTTAGGATTCCTAAAATGGAATTAGATACCTAGAAGCCTACAGTTAGTTTATGTTTCTCTTCAAACTAATGGAACAATGTGGTTGCATTCAATTAAACCTTTTCTTCCAGCCTTTGCAATCTTCGAAACAACTTTGTGGGTTTTGATCTCCATGTAGCTGCATTTATGCTAATTAGATTCAGCCCCGCACTGAGACTCTGGCATATAAATGTGAAAATGAGCAAAACAACCACTTGAATGTTTCCAGTTGCTGCTGCCCCCATGGCAATCTCGAAAGCAAGATAGTGCTACAGCTTTTTGTGTATATATATATATGTGTAAACATCCATCATATTTTACTTGGTTACACGTTAATTTTCACCACAACCTCTGAAAAATAATGTGAGGTGAAAGAGTTTCCCATTTCTTGCTTAGAGGGGGATGGGAGGTTTAATGTGTGAGGCCACTCACACTCAAATGCTGCTCATTTTAACTGCTTATCATACTGAAATCCCTGTCAGGCTGAGGTGTTTGTAGGCCAATGCTTTGTTTCTCACAGGAGCCACTGAAAACCTTTGAGATGAAGGTAAAAGAAACTGCACAGCTGACAAATAAGGATTAACCGGTTTTTACAGGAAGTCTGTTGACTTATGAACCCCAGACTTCAGGACGTCTTTCTTTTTACTCCTTAGCCAAGGTGGTCATTCTCAACCATTAACAACGCACAGGAACAGCTTGTTGACTAATTTGGGGAGTGGGGAATAAAACTAAAAGGAGGAAAAGAAGAGAAAGTGAGTCTGTATTTTCCTGTTGCAGTTAGTGAACAAGATGGAGTGAGTAAATTGAACAGGGAAAACTTTCCAACTACTTGGTTTCTGCTTTCCTTTATTGAAAGAGCTCTGTGAAGAGCAATGAAATACAGAAAGCACACTAATGAAAAGTGGCTGTCACAGACCACTCTCAAGTCCAGGAGCTGGTGGGGCCCCATCTCTGCTGAAGGACTGGCCGATCAGTTTGCATGGGTCAGGCCCTCACTCCTGTAAAACCAAATGTCAAAGTTCTCAAGTTCTTGGCAATGTTCCCCATTAGATGCACCTGCACTGTGTTGTTAGTTGTGTTCAGCATCTAGCTTCACATGTATTATTTTTTCTGTTTTTAAAGGCAAAGGAATCTCTTTTGCTATGGACCATGATGCAAATAATTGGATAAAATAGACATCTGCACAGTGAATAACATTGTTCAGATTTTAAATCCCCCTTGACTTATTCTCAGCTACCTCATATTTAATGGAAATGGAGGAGAAGATTGCAGACATCTGGAACATTTTTTTTCTCCAAAGAAATGTAGAGTTGATTTGCCTTTTCAAAAGGTCACTTTTTTTTTTTTTTGGTAGTAAAACTCCTTGACGGGTGTCTTCATCTTTGATTTATGAATATTTTACATGTCTAGTTCAGGAGGATGGGAGGAGATGGGGATCCTGAAGATAAAATGTTAACCAAAGTCTGACTTCTAAAGATTTTGTTCTTTTTTTAAACAGTCAAGGAAGCATTGACACAAAGATATGGGAATTGTGTGTCTTGTGTTTTAAATCCCATGTATTCAGAGGTAGTTCTTGTTTCAGAGTTAAAAGCAAATGTTTCTAGCGTTAGTGACTAAGATCTCAAGAGATGCTACCCCCATAAGGGTGGTTTAGGAGTCACAAAAGTTAGCTATGGATACGGAGGTTGAAGGGCATGAGGGGAGATGTTTCAAGGGCAACTCAACTTTCTTTTGTCAGTGGGAGTTTACACTACTGAATGAATATTAGGAGCATTTATGGATCTGGCCACCTGTACCTGGCAATGCAGAAGAACATTGGTCAATCATTGAAACAAAAGCTTAACTGGACACTGCAGCAGCTGATGCAGTAGTGGGTTTGTCCTGCAGAAAGCCTCTCTCGTGTCTGATGAATCTGTAAGCTATGAGTTACAGTCGAAGTCTTTCCTGGGGCATTTCCTTCATTTCTCTGGGTGTTCCCCACACTCAGCCAGCCCTCACAGACTCCCCGTGGCCATAGCAGAGGCGTCATCCTTCGGCAGCTCTCTGCTTTCTTGAGCAGGGTCCCAGAAACGCCACCTTTTCACAGATGATTCCTCTTCCCGCAGCAAGGTCTCAGATGTTACTCGTGCAGAAATTGAGGCATTTACACAGATGGCATGACCATCTGAGCCCTTTTTCCTTGGGGTTTGTAGAAAGGCACAATGTAGGCTTGCATCAGACCCTGATAATGCACAGGTTACTTAGCTAGTCTCTAGTTTACTCTGCTGCTTCATCAAATAATACATTTCATGTCAACTGACTTGTATGCTGCAGACATGCTGGTGAAACTTCCTCAAGTTCTACCTAACACTTTAAAAAAAAATTATTATTTATGTAGTTTGTTTTGCAGCACTTTTACAGTTTATAATGTCACCCAGAATTCTGGAAGGAACATAAAAAAAGAAAGAAAAGTTGCTTCATGATATTTTTGCTATGAGCGGGACACTGCTGTAATGTGGCATGCTTTATGTTCCTGTACTGCCAGAAAGACTGTGATACTCAGTTAAGGCCACAGGGAAATGATGCATCTTTCAGACACCAAGAGAGCAAAGACCCAGGAAGAAAATGGTTAAATGGTACATCACTTCTATGGTTTGTCATATTATGTCATGACAGCATTGTGTGTAGAAACAAGAGTTAACCATGTTAGGTGGGTGTTTTTGCATTGATACATATGTAATCCAAGACTAACAAATTCATCCATGGAACTGTTTTATAGCCGTGTGATGAAATTTAGCTGAGACCATCATGGAGTCTATTATGCCTTGTGAAATCAAGGCACACTGAGGAGCATGTGATACAGTTAGACAGTTGCTTGGCAGTCATTACCCCCATCCCACAACAAAAATTCAAAAGCCTGTGAAAAAATCACCTAGAAACACCACAGAAAATGATCACCAAAGCAGCATGGAATTGTATTCACCCCTGTGAATAGTTTTGGTGGTTCTACTATAACTGTTGGCCTCAAAGCATTTGGTCATAAGCTCAGTGAAACTAATTACAGCATTTTCATGGCTTTCCATCACTTTTGGATAGAGTACAAAGTACTGTTCTGCTCAAGGGATAGGTTTCATTACCTCAGTTTTAAACAGGTGCAAGCAACCGTGTAAGGTATAATATTGTGTTAGAGTGATCTTCCAATATTATTCATGAACTTAGAGAACATTTGACTTTGGTTGCTGTAGTAAATTTTCAGCTTATCTGAAAATCAAGCTTTACATAGCCAATGTGTCTGTAAAAATAGCAGACTGAAGATCATGTAGACAGATAGCAGTGACAACAAAGAGCAAAGCCAAGGACTTATGCCCTGTGGAGTATCTCCACCAGATTGGAGTGTGAAGAGTGTCTATTATAAGTAGTTCTCTCAATACTTCGCTCATGAACTCTCTGCCTTTTGATAAATCCATTCCCTGATAGACTTTTTCTATTTGCAGATAGAGAAACCCATAAATATTTATTGAACAGTCTGAATGGTTTATAATTTCATGTTAGGAAACAGAATGTAATAAATCAAGGTTAGTAGGCAGTATCCTGCTACTGTAAATGCTTTAAAAATAGTCTCAAAAGAGTATTTACCTTGTCACTTAAGACATCTTTGGGGTTATTATTCATTGAGCTACTACCTTACGATAAACATAAAGTATGGATTCAGCAGGCCAAGGGGATCTTATAATAAAACCGTAATCAAAATGTAGATCCAAATTTGGAAGTGAGAGTCAGTATTCTTCCAAACTCTTTTCTTTCTGTTATCATAAAACCTGTTCTTTAAAGTTTCATTGCTTTTCTAAAGGAATAAATATAAATGAACATTGTTTCTGTTGTGTTCTTATCGTAAGTATCTTGCAGACATTGTAGCACAAGCTCTGGTTTAAAAATACATCTTAAGCCACATCTCTTCAGTCTTTGGTCTGCAATAGAAAGATGATAATGATGCCCTGGCCTTAAAACATCTAAGGCCTCTGTAACAAATAATTTTCTTTTATTCAAGGGTATTAATTAAAAGTGTTTGGACAGAGTCTTTTTGTCATGTTTAAAGATTTCCATTTTTTCCATGTAGTAAGCTACTTTCCAGAAGGCTTTCCAGATGATTGTTTGTGGCTGTAGTACAGATAGACACATTTCACAAGTTTAAAGTGATTCTTATTTCTTCAACATGGCGACACCATGTGGTGTCTAGAAATGACTCTCAGCATTTCCGTTAGTGACCTCTCCTCAGTAGAGGTCTTGGATGCTAGCTGAATGGTTTGTCAGTCCACTTGTAGAACCAGAAGGAGTTATTAAATCACCGAGTCTGATCCCCTGGTGAACAGGGGATGAAAATTTTATCCAGTAAATCCTGAACTGAATCTAACAGAGAACACGATACCACATCTGCTGGCAAAGCACAGAGCTATCTTTGAACTTCTTGATTTGTTTTTATCTGTTTTAGAAGGTAAAAATGAAAAGCAAGAATATGCAATGTGCTCTACAAAATACAGGTAAGGCATGGTGGAATGATGTGACCTTATGAATGCTTTCCTACTTTATATAAATACAGCCTGTTTTAAAAATAAGCACAAGCTTATTAATGAAAAAAGTACAAGTGCTAAACTTGGGGATTTTCAGAAAGGCCTTTGATCATTTTAAAATCCTTGTTAATTTACCTCTTGGAGGTTTTTTTGTGAAATCTTATCTCTTTTAAAGGTGACTTGTGAAATTATGTCATTGCCATTTGCCTCCAGCTTAGATGCAGACTCTGTTGGCTGAAAGCATTTCTATGAATGAGTGCACTGCATGTTATTTTCTTATGTGAGTGCAGTGTTTTCTTTGTCACAGCTACAAGACAGCAGTAACCTGCAAAATACATTTTACTTGTTGAATATCTGTCCATACTTGTTTAATAGGATCAGTAGTATATGGTGGTGCTGCCGCCCTTGAGAGAAGGCATCGAATACCATCCAACGACATATGGAAATGGCCAGGCATGATGAGCCACTGTACCTTTAGTTATATCTGAACATATTTTCCTACAAAAATCATCCGCAAACTTAGGCTTTTCCAGATGGCAATTCAGAATATGTCTTTCTAGACATACTGGAAAAGTCCATACTTAAGTCCAGCATGCACCGTCTCCACTCTGTGACATTTTTGACCCTTACTGATGCTGGATACCCTCTCCTCCTGGCAGCAGGCCCTGCAAGGCTTCCTTTGGTCATCTTCTGCTGCTCACCCAGCCCACACACATCCTGCAAATCAAAACCTTTACCTCTGATACCCTAGATGGTACAATCCAGCAATAAATTGGACATCCTCTTTTGCATGTGGAAAGTGTAATCATCATGCAGCAATAACCCTTAGAATGGGCTATGCCAAATAACTACAGTTTAACTACAGGCCAAAAGCAAGTGCTGCTTTATTTACTTCTTGGTTTGTCATCATATATAGTCTGTGTAAACATATTTTTCAGTTGCTGAGATGTGCAGTGAAACCTAGTCTTGGACTAGGTTTATCATAATTGAAGTCTGTGTTTGGATCTTTCTGTCAAGTACCAGTCTCAGATAATCTATGTTCTGCCTATGCAATTTCCTATTGTACTTCAAAGGGAAATGATATGCTATGCTTTTCTGTGATGCTGTGCACTGTTCAGCTGCTGAAATCCTGTATCCCAGAGTTGGTCATGTTCAAATGTTGGATGAAATGATTCAAAACTCCTAAGCCAAAGCACGCTAATGTGGCTGGTACCCAGACAATGGCAAATCAATGCAAAGTTCTTACTAGCATTTACTGAGATGTGCCCTGTGCCTTGGTAAAGGGGAGAAATTGGTAAGGCATTTTGAAACAACCAGACCAGACTGAGCAAATATCAGACTGAGCAAGTAACAGACTGAGCAAATATCAGACTGAGCAAATAACATGGCAATCAGTAGGCAGTCCAGGAGATTCCT
>VYZW01047323.1:3578-27214 GCA_013401315.1 Balaeniceps rex
AATATTTTATTTCAATTTACCGTTTTTTTTTTTTTTTTTCTGACAGGACCACGTAGCCCTCTTTTCAATGCTAAGAATCATAGGACATTCCATATAGTTAAAAAACACTGATGCCAGTTTAGCCCATTTCAAATAAAATCCAGTCCTTAACTCTGAAGAAAGAAAAAACAAAAAAAAGAAGGAAAANTTAACATGAGCTTTCTGTTCATACAATTTGGGAATAACAGAAGAGTAGAATAATTTTAATTGCAAATCTGTTAACATAAGCATGTAATTTGTAGCTGCATAGTTCAATATGAATCTTTAAAAGGCCAAAAATTTGTTTTGAACAAAACAAAGGAAAATAAACAAATGAAACCAAGCAGCTTCTGAAGAACTACATAAATAAATTGTCATTAAGGGTTAATAATAAAAAATGCAATTATCAGAATTCTTTAATTTAATTTTCACTTGTAAGAATGAAAATATTGTCAATTTTTTTCAGTATTTCTTCTTGTATTTATAATCCTGTGTAAGTTTTTGCATATTGAAACCCTGAATGAAGCTTGTTATATTTCAGAAAAAGAAAGGTCTATCAAATCAAAGCTCAAAGCTTTGGCTCAACATGACTTTTGCATAGAGCTGCAGCTAATTATTTGACCAACCGCTTGGACAAACCTTTGGAACATTTTAATCTTTCAGCTGTTCAGATGTGTATTTATCTTATCCAAGTGAGTTTATGTGCGCTCAAAGGGACCTTGGGCTTTCTGAATCCTCCTTGAAGTCAGTGGAAGGACTTGCACTGAAACTGGCAGGTTTTGATCCAAGGCATTAATCCTATTTCCATCTAAATGAAAACCATTGAATTCAGTGGACCTGCGGACTAGTGATGGATAGGTAACTGATGCGAAAACATCTCTCTGTGAATGAAAAAATAAATCTTTCTTTCTTTGTTTTTTTTTTTTTTTGGGGGGGGTTGTTCGTTTGTTTTTTTTTTCTGCACCTGTAGCAAATATAAAGTAGGAGAGCTTTACATCTTATCAAATGCGTTTAATTTTTCAGAGGGCTACTAAGGCAAAAATATGTCCTAGGTCAGACTGGTGACTCTGTCAGAGAAAGGGAAAGGTGGAGAGAGGAAAGGAATGGGAGAAAGACAAGACAAATCTTTTTTCTCTTCTGTCTTTGTTTTTACTGGTCTTCTCCAAAACCCCCAAAACTGGTGACTATTTTTCCCATTGTTCACAGGCCTGACATCTTCCAATGGATGTAGCTGCTCTGCTTTCTTTTCAGAGTTTTCCTAGAAAGCTGATTAGTATCTGACTATAGTTAAGCACCACTACCACATAGGAACTTGGTCCTGTAAAGTGCTAGGTGCTCTTCACCGTCAAATGAAATAACTAGAACTGAGCACACTTGGTTGAAATCCTGTATTCCCTGTGAAATTATAATAAATGTTATCAAAATTAGGTAATGCTACCAGGTTATTGGCTGCTTAATATATAATCTGTCAAAATTCCTCAGAGGAGGAGAAGAGCATCTCCCTCCCACATGTGTGCAGTAACCAGACCTTGCATATTTTTACTAGGCCAATTAATAGTTCATTAATTTGTGTCCACTGGAGCAACACCAGAAAAGAAAGAGATAAAAATATTTCTTTTTCTTTCTCGTTCAGTAAAGAGTAGCCTGCTATTAGAGAGAGGACTGATGTGCATTCACAGGAAACTCAATCACTGCATTCTAGCTGGTATAAGGTTATCACTTCATACTCCATCCTTATTTCATGTGAAAAAGCTGGTGCAGGAGTCTAAGTCTAGTAAAAAACTTCAGAAATGTGAATCCCTGGTTGAGATAGGTACTTCCTGGATGCTCAGAGAACAGCTCTGAGAGGGCAGGGCTAAAATAAGACTATCCTGTTCAGTGTAGACCACTGGCTTAGTTGGTACCTTCCTCAGTAGATTCTCTTTTTGTAACACCAACTCCTATTGTGTATTACACTTCATCCAGCTTAATCCAGAGGTGTATATTCACCACTTAGAAGATACATAAAAGTTCGGTGCTGAAATGCTCAGCATTGTCGTGACTAAAGATGCATTCAAATAGATCTTGCAGTAGTGTAGAAGACATTATTTCCCTCTGCTGGCTGCTTTATCCCTCTGACAGAAAGTACCCCTCTTCTTTCTTTAATTTCCCCCACTGCTAAAGACTTGATGGAAAGGTATGTGTGCCTGTGTTACAGATGTCCCAGTTGACAATCTAGTCTTCACGCAGATGCCTCTCATTTGCACTGGAGTGGGACATCACGTCTTCTCTTCTAGCTGTCCTACTCTGGGACAATAAATCCTGGCAAAATCATACAGGGGGGCAGCTGGGAGGGGTAATGTCTGAACTGCCACAGAGAGATTTGACAGCAATTCGTTGCCAAACCTCTTATCCCTTCTGCTGAGATAGTCCTCGATGTGAGAATAGCAAAAGGATTTGAAGACATACACAGCTGGTAAAATCTTCACCCTTATTCAGACGGCTGGTTACAAAGCACGTCTATCATTTTAATCCTATTTCTCTTGTTTGGGGAGTTCGGCACATGTATTGCATTTAAAGCACACTAGTGGTTCCTCTGACCTTTGTAATGGGGCCTGACTGAGACTGAAGGTGTGAGCAGGGCAAGCACAGTCCCCTCTGAAGGGGAAACTGAGTCACTTTGTGTATGTCCAGGAGACGAACATAGCATTAGGAGAATGAGAGAGTCTAGAGATTGGAGTGAAGTGCCAAAGCGTAGTCAGCACTTTGAATGGAGGCTCTCCCTTAGGACCCATGACTGAGACTTCCTGTGCTACTGACACCCGCTGGAGCTGCTGGGATGGGCTCTGTGTTGGGAACTTTCTGCAAAAGTAATTTTCATTTGAATGAAAAATTCAGAAGAATAATAACTATACTTATAGAGACAAGATGGTAGAATGAATAACCAAATATGTCCCTTCCCCCCAAATTTTTTGCTTTTCTTATTACAAAATATATTTCTGCTGCTGAAATTCTACCTGGAAATTCATACTCCATAGTAAGGAATATAAATACAGTAATTTTTCCCTATTTCATAGGTCTTATCCTTTGGTGTTTTTACTCTACAGTATGCTGTATTTGTAATAATTGTGGAGAACATATATTTGTGTCTCTTTTAAAATAGAACTATTTCTATATTGATCTACACCTACATATGCATCTTTTTTTTTCATCTCTGTTATATTTTGAAGAAGTATATCTTGTTTCTCAGGTGGATTTTCCAACTTGGCCCAGCTCTATTTTTGGCTTTTTTTTTAGTTTCATCACTCACGGTAGTTCTTTCTCCCTTCTTCCCCCTCCAGGGACAGATCAAGCTTGTTAACATCTGAAAAAATGCCGGAAAATACTGGAAAACTTAGAGGTGTTCAGTAAACATGATTGCTCAGAATTGTTGCAGAACATGTTGGCAAGTTAAATCCCTCAATTTAGATCGTATGCGCTCCAGTCCTATTTGCCATCCAAAAAATCCAAAGTTTCAGTGAGAACTACTATATTCAGAACTGAACATATTTTCCCAAGCTTTTCTAAAATACTGCTGTTTTCTGATAGGTGCTGACAGACAACAGAGCCTCTTTTTACCTCAGAAAGGTTATTTAATTTCATCTTCACAATGATGAGGTTTCTGTTAGTTTGTCCTCTGTATTCCTAGCTAAATTTTGAAACCACTCCTTCACCAAACGTATAACAGTAGACAACAATAATAAAACAGAACTGTTCACCATTAATATGCCATTGCCAGTCTCTTGTTAAGACTCAGTTGGCTAGGGCTGAACCCAGCGATCCTCTGTTGATGCACTATGCCCACGAGCAATTCCTGAGTAAAGACTATGGGACAACAAATCGAGAGCTATGTGCTACAGTGAATTTTTTGTGGGTGCGTGCCTGTACCTGTATCGAGGCCCACTGAAGTCAGCATGACTCTGAGCCCAGCTCAAAGCCTGCCTGTGCACGGCTAATCGCGGGATTGTGGCACTGATAAAATATACAGTGAAAGCTGCAGTAAGGACCAGGCACCTTCACAGACCCCTTGCTTAGGTGACTGTTTACATGTATCTTGAAATTTCCTAAGACAAACTTGTTACACTTTCCTTAAAGCTACCTCTGTTCTGCAAACAAATTTTTTGCTTGTGCTTTGGATAGTCGCCTAAGACAGGTTTCACTGTGTAAATTTGTGTGCATGTACATAAGCTGTCTTCAGCTCTCACGATAAGCAGGTAGCTTCTCTGCAGAGGCAACGCTTTCAAAAAGGACATTCATTATCATAACAAATACAAGGAGAGCAGAAGACAATGTCCTTGTCCCTCACTTTTTAATAGAAGAGTATAACTATATAAGCTGAGAGCCACATCATGTACCAGATGAAACCTGCCATCTCTGCTATTTGAAATACAGCTCTCATTCTTTCTTCTTTAATCACTTATAATAACATTCTTTTTAACCCTCAAGAAAGAATTTCTTGAAAGTCTGCGTTTGGTTTGTATCTATTGTTCCACAGATTCTTTGGCAGCTGATGGCTTGGTTTCATAATTTATAGAACTAAAACTTCATTCTAACATTTTGTTGGTTTTTGTTTTTAAATTATGGCATGCAGAAGGACAGCCTTCACCTGCTATATTTAAAAAAAAAAAGATACTGTCTCTTTAATGAAAGAAAAGCGTCAATATAATGTATTACCAAATGCAAATGCAATAAGGAATAACATATAGCTCTAATTATGTTATATGACATTTGGCTTAGCAGTATTAACATATTGCACAAAATCTGGATTTTCCCTATTGCAGAAAATAAGACGATAAAAGACATGGGAAATTTCTCTCTTCCATATGATCATAAAATAAATATTGTTCCATTTTTTTCTTTTTCTTCTCATCAGTCATTTGCAGAAATATTTTAGTATTATTTCTTTGTTAAGCCAGCTCTTTATCATGTATGTATTAGGCATACAGTACAAGGAGAAATGGAACAAGATGGCAGTTATAGCAGTGGCAAGATGCAAATTTATTCTGGCAAAAAAGTAATATGTGCACAATATCAAGCATGCTTAAGTTTGTGCCAGGAAAACTATTACGAATGAGGAATGGATGGAATGGAATTTCGCATCATACATGATTACGTGTTGCTTAACTTCATAGAAGAGTCTTTGACTACTCCTGATGTCCCAGGTGCCACCAAGAGAAGCTGCATACCACACTGCTGGAGTGAAAATGGCAACAGATACCCCAGCAGTAGTCACTTCTGCAACATGACTCTTTGTTTCAAAAATTAAAGAAATAGACCTCAAAAAGATGACAGAGAAAATTCACAGACCATTGAACTGCAGGCACTGACTCCAGGTGGGGAGGGGGGGAGGAATTTATTACATCTTGTACTTGTGTAACAACTGAAAGTTTGTAATTATTTTCTGCTTCATTTTGCCCAAGTTTAATTTGGCTAGTTTATGCATGTGATGGTGTTGTCACTGTTTTTCCTCATGTCTCTCTCATATTGTATGACACGTGACTGAGTGTAGCCAAGCAGTGGAGGAGTCATATTTTTCACTGACACCACTTGAAAACAATTTTATAGAAAAATAAGGGATGAAGGATGAAGAAGAGCAGGAGAGAAGAAAGAAAATGCCTTAAAGATAGCTCTCTACATTAATTCACCATGAGGCAAAACAGAAATAATAACTCTTCTTCATGTGCCAATTCAATTGGGATGAACCAGACTTGCTACTGTATTGGTACAGTGTAAAAATAGATGACAGTGAGTAATGGTGTGAACAAAAAACTATGAGGAACATCACAGAAATGGATGTTGGATGACCTTTGCACAGCAGAGGTAGATAAAGGTTATAACAAACTGTTTACTGACCATGTACACTTACTAGAATTAAGAGGTCAGTTGAACAAGAGCTCACCTAGTAGAGCTGTCTCAGTAGTGTGACTCATCAGCTGTTGTACAGTACCAGAGCACTGCCCAGTTATTGCTCCATCACTTTTCAATAACATCTCTGTCCTTTCAAAAGTCTACATTCTACCATTAGTTAAGGCTTTTTCATTTGCATTTCTACATTTTTCCCCACTTTTTGCATCAATTCAATATAATTAATACATGTGCCTCTAACAGAAAATAAAATAACTAAAAAGCACCATGTTTTATTGAACAAAATATAGCATGTGCAAGGAAGGGAAGGGAGGAATTATAGAAACAAAGCAGTGCTGAAGAATTTTGCATTAGCTGGTGCTTTTTGTTGTCATATTTGCACAGATCATTTTAGGCTCCTCAGTCCGGGTTGTAGTAAAAGACTATCAAAACAAATACTCTTGCAAAATATTTGAGCTTTCGCAGCTTAACATGTGCATCTTGAACCGCTTAAGCAGTATGGTTATCTTCTTTTTGTTTTTCTTCAGAATTTAACAGACCATAAAGTGTATACAAAAACACATTATGCACCAGTGATTAAATGTTCTTACAACATTAATATTTATCAAGGGGTACTTCATAGCTAGAAAGTAGGTAACTATATTTTATTTCCTAAGAGAACATTTCCTATAGTTTTCCTTCATCTCCCAGCTACACAGCAAACATCTCTAAAGTGCACTTCCCAAGTGTAGTTAGAGAACAGGAAGGAATGTAAAGTTTTTAAAAACAGCCCTTATTAACTTTTCCTTCCATTGATTCTACTGTAAACTCTAAAAAGCCTTTTTAAAAAGCAAATTCTCATACACTCAGCAGGTGAAATGTTCCCACAAAAATAAAAGTAAACAAATTAAAGACCACCCCAAACAATGAAAAATCAGCAATCAGATTACAATCTTTTCTCTTGACTACTCATATCCTAGTATATCTTTACTGTTTTTATTGCACATTTATGAAAACGTTTATCCTATATATTTAAAACAAAATAGTTTCTTTATCTGTGCTAACACATTCTTGTGCACCCTTAATAACTAGAGTAACTTTCAACAACACGTAGATATTAGAAAAAACAATGGAATCAAAACCAAAGAGATACTTTGTATTATAGATGCTCAAAGGCTTCTAGTGTAATTTTGTTGAGACAAAAGGACTTGGATTTTGGAAGCTCTTTGCTCCCATTCCTTATGGAAAGCTGCTGGTTATGTGACAGCAGGAGAACTCAAAACGTAATTCACAATGAATGCCAATCCTTCACCTCCAATATGAAGGCTTCCCAACTACTCAACTTGCTGAGCATAACTGGTTTTACATAGCATATCTAAAAAAGGCTGCTCCTGTTCAACTGACCAGTGAGAAAGGACTGGACTTCAAAAAGGGTATTGGAGCAACAGTTTGTTATATATTTCTTTAAACTTTTTAACTGTCCGATCCCACCTTGTAAGGAGAGCACTTGTTTGTTCAGCTAAAAGGAACCCCCTTCATGCTCCTTTAGGGTTTGCTCAGTCAACTGGTTTGTGCAACAGTGGCAGAGGCACACTGGAATTGTGTACCCATTCATTGTGATTACACAGACAGAAGCAAATGTACGTTGTCTGCGACAGGAGATGGGAGGGGAAAGGAGATGAATGGTTCCCATGGGTAAGAGGACAGTTAAGTTTGTTTGGGTTTTTTTGTGGTTGCTTTTTTTTTGCTTTTTTTTTTCTTGTTAAATTTTGTTTTGTTGTTCTTTTTGTGGGTTTTTTGTTGTTTTTTTTGTTTTTTTGTTTTTTTTTTTTTTAGTTTTTTTGCTATGTCATGGAATCATAGCAGTCATTCCTCTAATAGAAACTGACAGGACATAAAAGACAGAACTATCAGATGAACACACACAATGACTAGAAATATATCGACAGAGAAAAGACTTAATTTAGCTTTGAGAAACCGTCCCAAAAATAAAATCCTGTATTAACAAGTGCAAAAAACAAACAAAAAAGAAACTCCAAACATTAAAACACAGTGTATAAAATGGTGTGAGAAATTTAAGTCACCGTACAGCCTTTTAGTCAATAAAAAGCTGTGTTCATGTGTCCTTGTTGTTTGGGTAGTGGCCCATTCTTTTCATTTTACCCAAAAGGTCATTCAAGAAGAGATCTAAGGGTAAAGCACTCAGTCGTTGCTATTTTTGACTGTAGTCATTTGGGCCTGTTGTGTTTCTATCATATAAGATGAATCCTTTCTTTTATTCCTCATTTGTTGAATTATCTTCCAAAGTTGTTATGCCTCCAAAGCCCAGTCCTGTTGAGTTCTGTGCTGCTGAGACTGTAAGTACTGTATGTAAGAGAATTAATACAAGAACACACAGTTTAAGTCTGCTGTTACACAGTCTTGATGCTGATGAAACTGTGAGCGATGTCCTGTGACACATTGTTGAGCCACTTGTTTTTATAGTCCCTTTGGATTGATGATCTGATAATAGTCCCCATCTGACATCACAGCATTCTGGTTCTGCATTGGTTGGATAGTTTTCATAGAGCCCTGTAGGGTAAACACAAGAAAAAAAAAAAAACATCAAGCACAAAAAAATTGGCAGAAGTTGGTAGGTCAAAGGAACAGTTGGTAGTTTAGTCTACGCTGTCAAATCCACATCTTTGGGTTAGCCTGAGGCCCTCAAAATGCTTGCATTTTGTATCATTAGAGTTGTTGAAGGGATATGTGTCTTCTAACAGGAAGCCGCATCAAAAGATCATTCAACAGAAGCATGATACTGAGCATGGCTGTGTAAAGAAGCAGCATTAAAAAATAATTGTTGATTTTTGATTGATGAGGATATTTGAATTCTTCCTTTTTCAGAAGTAACAACTAATGACAAAGTAACAACTAATCAAATTGGACATTTCCACAAAATTTGGAAGGATCTTGAAATTCTTCCTCAGTCTGCGAGCGCACACCAGTAATATCACTGTCCGCGATAAGATAGGCATTAAATAACAAATAATTGATATACTGACAATATTGACAATATTGATTGCCAGACCAATAGAGATCCGACAGCTTCACAGGAACAGCTTCCAAACAGAGCTGTTCAGAGTCTACATGTTTACCCTACCTCAGATGAGTTCTTCCAGCTGGGATGCTGTCTTTGGCATATCCCAGAGGCGAGAACAATCTTTCTGTGCCATGCAATAATTGGATCTCTTGATATTTCTGACTATACATCTAGGCTATTTCTGCCTTTAGAACTTTATTGAGTCACTCAGCCTGATCTGATTATGAATTTTTGAAGAGTTAGAGGAATTCTGTCTTTTCCAAAAGACACAACTGTCCTTTCGGAAATTGTTAATACTGTCTGGATTACTATATAGGATACTAACATAACCAGAGTGTTCTGTTTACTTCTCACATGTTTTCTTTTCTGACAAATTAAAAGAACCTAATTTAGCCTGTTTAACCAATGGTCAAATGCAGGAATGTCTAACATAATGAACAAACACCTTTTCTCTATTTAAAGTGATCTTGGAATAAATTTTGCAGTATATAATTATTTTATGGTAGTGCTAGGTTTTACTAGAAAAAAACTATCTGTGTGGAAATATTAGGATAAAGATTTTGAAAGCAGCTACATAATTGCTATAATTTATAAATTAACTTTGCTTCTTGGAACAAGAATTACATTTTGTCTACAGTATCGCAGCAATGATGTTATTTTAAAAAAGCAATGCATATAAGTTTAAGCATAATGTTCTTAGATTCAGGCACCAGACTGCCTGTATTTTGTGAATAACCTGTAAAGAAAAGCAGCACATCTTAAAACAAGATAAAACTGGACTCTTTTGTTCCTACTTCTGTAATATTGATCTGCAACTAAACAAAAAGTGCGTTAGGTATTCTGAGCATGTTAAAATGCAGATTGAACCTAGACTGGCACTTTTTTACATAGCCGACACAACAGTCTACTATGTTATACATGAGTCCAAATAAAGTTGCATCTGGTTTTGGATTCAAACAAATTTTTAAAGATACAGAGATGAGAACAGATTGTTTGATTTTCTGTAAAGTCAGGGTTTACTCTGTAGGAAATCAGGCCATTTTTGCACCTGTGCAGTCAGATACTTAAGGCAGCATACCAATGCTTGAAAATTATTTATTCTCTCTCAGATCATTACTGAATGTACTTCACGTTTTTTAAGAAATTCTGTTGCATTTTGGAACTTGTGGACAGTTGTTTATTGCAAATATAATAAAGCAATCTTATTGCTGATATCATATTTTCTGAGACCCATCTTTTGGTGTTTGTGTGCATAAGTGTGTTTTTGAACATGGTAACATACAGGAAGTGCCTCCCAAAGCAGGTAATTATACGATCTGTTCTGTGACTGCAGTAGCTCAAACTATTAGTGGTAATTGAAAAGACACAGAGAATGGCTAATGCTTTGATCTCACTGAGACTTGTTTACTATTCAAACTGTATTTCCTGCCTTTCTTGTTATAGGAAAACCCAGACTTCCTTTGAAATCAAAACCAGTATATACAAGTTGGCAATCAAAAGGTTTTTAAATAGTTCATATACACTTGCTGAATTATAAATAAATTGAAGGCAACTCCATATTTAAAGCTACATTGAACTTGTTCCTTAATGCAAAATTATATTTCCTCTTTATTTCAATCCAGCAATTGAATTTAGGTTTTGAATTTGTAGTTACATATTTAATAATCAATTAACTACAGAACATTCATATGACAGTTGCAGAACATTTAGATAAATTCAGTCAGAGCTTTTGCACTGACGTAATAAAAATTCACAATTGTGTTTCACCACATACTCATTTGTAGCCATGAATATCAGTTTTGGCCCCTTGGATCTAATCAGTCAGTCTACTCAGCCAGAAGGTTACAAACTTGTGACTCACCAGGAACCCTGGAAAGCTGGCTACACCAACCTTGAAAACCACAGAGAAAAAAACGTATTTTGTTCTTTTAGGAAAATATTTTACATGGACACAGAATTTGGGATGAGGAATAGAAATGATACCTTTAGCCACCAAACCACCAAGGCTACCCTCTTTCTCTTCTGTCTTTATAGTTCAGTTTGTAGACATCATTACTCTGTGTTACTTGGATGTTCAGTAATTTTATTTCTGAGACTAACTTACCAACTGTTACTGGCTTGAAACCTACTTTGCTTTTCACTTTTCACTTAAAATTCTCAGCTCTGGATCTCCATTTCCCAAATTTTCCAAGCGCTCATCTATATTTCACCAGCAGAAATCTAAGTCCATATAGAGGTTCTTGGACCTTGATCTTAATCAAGGATCTAGAATTTGCCAGGATATTTTTTGGAATCAAACCATTCTCCAGACAGATATGCTATTGCTCACAAAGGTCATGTAAAAACTATTTCTTTGCTTTGTAACTGGATACTTTTTTCACATGCAGATAATATTTTGATGATCAGCACAGCAGTTATATCTGTAGGGAGTGTGTGTTACTAATGCTGATGCAAGAATTAAGGCTAATTTGACTGAGATTATGTTAACGGAGACATGACTGTAGATAAATCCCCTGTATCCTGCTCAGCTGAATGATACTGAAAGAAAAAGGAGTGAGCACCATATTCACTTTGTGCAGAAACAAGTTTGGGGGAAAAACAGCAAATGGTAAATATGTTCTTATACAAGAGTTAAAATCTCAAAGACTCTCTATGGATGCACGGTCTGCTGATCAGCTAGATCACCAGCTAACTCAGAGAATGCTGTGGTTTCTGCCTGAGCATTAGCATTTCTTTTGCACAGGAACCAGCATGCAAAAGAGGTGGTTGCATTTCCACATCTCACCCCAACACTGTCAGGATGTGTCATGCTTGTAGCTGGATCTGTATCTGTAGCAGTTGTTCTGGCTTGGCCCACTTCTTAGTTTCTTTGCTACAGAAAGATCTATGGAGCCATAGTATTCAGCATCTTCCAGTCACTGTCAAAGGAAACTGTTATGGTTGATATATTTGTTGTCATTGTTGGATAATTATTTTGGAAAGCCACAGAAATAAAACAGATCTTTTGATATGTTATGGTTTTTCCTCATTTTCTTTCTGTATAACTCTAAACTGTGGTCCTTTTTAACATAGATTTCTGATTATTTTGAGAGGCATACCAAGATTCTTGTGCTTGAAAAAAAGACCATGAGCTAGAAGAAGAAACCAGGTAAGTGGATGTAGTATACCAGAAGTTTTGAATGCTACCTTTTATTGTGAAGCACAAAGTAAATAATGTCTGCCAAGAGTGATCCATCCAACAGTGACATCATTGTACCAGTGAATGCCAACACTCTGCATGACATTCCTCTTTCTGAGGAATTATTTTTGACATTTCAATATTAACATTTTTCCAACTACAGAAAGCAAGAGAACACATTAGATATTATATGACTAGATTTCATTGCTTGCTTACATCTGATCTGGAAGCCAGCTCTCTTTGATCTTGTCCAGATGGTCCTCTCAATTTCTAAATTGCTGTGTCTGTGACACATTATGGCACTTCTGTTTAGACATGTATTTTATATCCTTCATATTATAAAAAGTCATAAAATGAAATGTAGAAGAAGGCTTAAAGATAAATAAACTATTCTTTAGTCAAACCGACTATTCTTAAGCTGGTGAATAAGGCTGTTTGACTCTTTTGAAAAGGCTAATTTCCATTTCAGACTACATTCCAATTGTTGGATGAGATCTGGGTTGCTGTGTTTTAATTTTGTTTTATCATTATATGTTGGTGACTATTTCAGATAGTTCCCTCTGGAACATTTTCCTGTATGTATGCATCCACATTCAAGAAAAATTCATTGTGTTTCGTCACCATGCATAGATTTTTTTTTTCCCTAAAATATGTACAGGACCAATTTCCTCCTGCTGGTGTAAATCAGTGTTATCCCTGTAAAACTGACTGAGCTGCTGCAAGTCAGAAAAATAAGCAAATAGGTGACTTGCAAGGCTATACAATGAACCTTTTTAGCTCTGCTATGTTGAGATACGGGATAAGGGTAAGATAACTTGCTTCTAGCAAGAATTTGGCTTTCCCCACCACCCCCTAGTTTTGCTTCTATTATGTACAATTTTTGATCAAAAGGATTTACTACTTTGATGTGATAGGAAAGGAAAGGGTCGGACATATCTAAGCACTGTGTTGCCATAGAAAGTTCAGGGATATCAACAGGTTAATTGCCTGGGTTGTTTTTATAGGGGAAGAACATTTGCAGCAGTTTCCAGTTGGTGGCTGGTCACAAGTGGTGTTCCCCAGGGCTCAGTATTGGGGCCGGTTCTGTTTAATATCTTTATCAATGATCTGGACAAGGGGATTGAGTGCACCCTCACTAAGTTTGCAGATGACACCAAGTTGGGTGGGAGTATTGATCTGCTCGAGGGTAGAAAGGCTTTACAGAGGGATCTGGACAGGCTGGATCGATGGGCTGAGGTCAATTGTATGAGGTTCAACAAGGTTAAGTGCCGGGTTCTGCACTTGGGCCGCAACAACCGCATGCAACGCTACAGGCTTGGGGAAGAGTGGCTGGAAAGCTGCCCGGCGGTGGGTGTCGGTAGACAGCCAGCTGAATATGAGCCGGCAGTGTGCCCAGGTGGCCAAGAAAGCCAACAGCATCCTGGCTTGTATCAGGAATAGTCTGGTCAGCAGGAGTAGGGAAGTACTGTACTTGGTGAGGTTGCACCTCGAGTACTGTGTTCAGTTTTGGGCCCCTCACTGCAAGAAGGACATTGAGTTGCTGGAGCGTGTCCAGAGAAGGGCAACGAAGCTGGTGAAGGGTCTGGAGAACAAGTCTTATGAGGAGCGGCTGAGGGATCTGGGGTTGTTTAGCCTGGAGAAGAGGAGGCTGAGGGGAGACCTTATTGCCCTCTACAACTACCTGAAAAGAGGTTGTAGCGAGGTGGGTGTTGGTCTCTTCTCCCAAGTAGCAAGTGATAGGACAAGAGGAAATGGCCTCAAGTTGCACCAGGGGAGGTTTAGATTGGATATTAGGAAAAAATTCTTCAAAGAAAGGGTTGTCAAGTATTGGAACAGGCTGCCCAGGGAAGCGGTTCAATCCCCATCCCTGGAGGTATATTTAAAAGATGTGTAGATGTGGCACTTAGGGATATGGTTTAGTGGTGGACTTGGTAGTGTTAGGTTAACGGTTGGACTTGATGATCTTAAAGGTCCAACCTAAATGATTCTATGATTCTAATAAACCTACTATAATATGGGACTTCATTCATGGGAAAGTCCCAATATTCAAGACTAGAAGAACACTGGACTCAGAAAGATGAGCTATTAAGTTGACAGATTCTGCTGCAAAACCATGTAAAATTTTCCTTGTAAGCAGATCCACAGCTAGTAACGATTTAAACCATGCTTGTCAAACATAAATGGGATTTGTCCTACAGTCTGTGTTAGCTTAATATTTTAATATTTTAGGACCTACGAAGAGGCATAGGCAGGAGGCAAATGACACGTTATTATGAGTTATTTTTAGAGTAAGAATTTGGATCAAGTATATATATTTTTCTGGAGTTTACCAAGAACAACATAAAGTGAATTGAATTCAGAGATTTTCTCTTCTTGAATTGTTCTACAAAGAAAAGATAGATCGTGATGCATTCTATATATCACATTTTCTCAAGGAAAGTGCTTTTCAAATTACATTGAAATCAGGGCATCTGTTTTGAAACGGACACTCTATAGCTAAACCACCTGGTGAAACCCAGACACACATCAGCCCCTTGAGAAGAAGCTGCAGTTAAAAGAACTGTTCCCAATACCTTTGTTGAGCTTTGTTAGTCCACAAACTCTTTCTAATGATTGGTGAGAATTCTCTGTAATAATTCTCACTACATCCTTAGAAACATTAGTGTGTGCTATGATGCCTGAGTGACAGTTTCCTTCCTGGTGAATACTCTTCTTTACTCTAAAGGAGGAGGAGTTTCTGAGGAAGCACTACTTTGAATGGATCACATAAGCATATGTTAGTGTTATTCGCCAAAAATTGATGTATGGGAGAATAGTCACACTGTGTGTTCCAAGCAGCTGAAATGTTAATAAGAACATGTGAAATTAGGAGCCTAAATTAATATGAACCAAATGGAAAGATATAAGTGATTCAAAACACCTGAATCACCTCTCCTCTCACCTCTTCTCTCTTACTTTCTCCTTCTACACTGAAAAGTATTAGAAGTCTGTTCAGCACAGGAGAGTAGACAAATTTGATTCTCCTCTTGGTGGCAGTAGACTTGTTCTAATGACACTGCTCTTAGGAAATACCAGAGGGTGCCATGCTGATTTTGGAAGAAACTAATGCAACACATCTCTGCCTTGTTGCTGCTCACTACATTCCCTTCTTTTCCTTCACAGAGTAAATCAAGCGCTCCATTAAATTCCGTGACATCTATTGTACAAGAAAAGAGTGTGAGCATGTGGCTGGGATTTCCTGCCTGGTATTTGCTGCTGGCTGATGGCCCTGTTATGCCACAAGGCACAAAGAGACCATAAGTCTTCGTCAATACAAAGAAAGCCCTTAGCAACACAGGTAGCCCTAATTCTGCATTCTAAAGTGGTCCAGGCTTGGCACATGGATAGCAGTTTTGGGACTGTTCTCCCAGCAGGCAGAATAGGCTATGTCTGTATTAACATGTAGTTTGGGGCAAAAGGAGAAGATTTATATAATGAAACAGCTGGTGCTGAGCATCTTATGTCAACCCTGAATGCATATGAGGGGTTTTTACCTCACTCTAGCTCTAGTCTGATTCTGTAGACCAAATGTGCATTAGTGGTTGGGACGTGCTAGGTATGGTCCTGTAGCACATCTCCTAGTTTAGTTTAATCCAAAGGAACCCAGTTTGTATCCTTCAAGAATTCTCTCCAGCGTAAGTCAAAGAGCAAGGAGTATGAACAGGAGATTTGCTTCAAAAGTACGCTCCTGAACTAGATTGCTAATGTGGGTGCAACTGCAGCGTTGGTGTTGATGGCTTATCCTGGCTGCTCAGGGAAGAGCCATGTGTGCAGAGGAGAGGTAATCTCTTCTCCCCTCTCTTTGGGCATCTCTGCTGCTCATTTGGTGGAAACTGAGCTCTCATGTTTTCTGGGTTGAGCAAACTGAAGGCCTGAATGGATAGTTTTGGCTGTGAAGAAAACATTTATGGCCTCTGCATCCTCTCTGTGTCTCTGTTGGGAGATGGCAGCAAGCCGAACAGAAGCAGTTCACGGGCTGGACCAGTCCCCAGGCCAGCTGCTGGACCACTTTACTTTGGAAGGCATGGGAAAAGCAGGAGTTGTGAAGTATTACCAGTCTCTTCACAGTGCTCTGTACAGAGAGTCATACATCTTTCAGCTCTCTTTTCACACTCAAAGAGTATGTGTGAAAGAAATCTTCCACATCTTCCATTCATGCTGGGGAAAAAAAAGGAAAATATAACTACATCTATGAAAGAAAACAGTCCCACTGGTATGCACACTGTTTTCATAGGAGTCACAATTAAAAATCTTGACCTGGAACTTTGCATGGGACTCATTCATTGTAATCTGCCATGTGTGTGTGTGTATGCCTAAACACTATCATTATCTTCCTTAAATAAGATTCTGTTTTGCATGGGCAATTCTAGACATCTGAGCTGCAGAAAGAAACATTAGATGAAACCACTGGAAACTTTAATCATATGGATATAAACTCCAAAGGTCTAAACTGAAAGCAACCCTTCAGTTTTAATGAATATGAAAACCAGTATGTTCCAGAACAGCACCTGATGGAAAGACCGACTTCTTTCCTTCTATTTCCTAGAAGAAAGGGGGGGAGAGGGGAATACAAACTTCTTCCTAGCTAACCACATGTTTCCATAATCAGAACCACACTGTGATTCTGACTGTTTTAATCTCCCAAGTACTTTCTTTTGCACTGCAGTTGTCCCACATCCTCACATGCATTTCTACAAAAGGCAAGATCCAGTGATACACAACTGGTGTAGCATCCTCTCTCCTTTTCCCACTATCTGCTTCCATTGGGGGTAATCAAGTAAGACATTCTCAGGCTAGAATGCTTCTTATTCATTATACCAGTCCTTCAGGAATTTCCAAGAAGTCATTATTATTCCCTATTATAAACTACAACTTTTTTTTTTTTTTTAATTTAACGGTGTCAAAGGATTGGAAGAGAGCTAGTACACCACCACCGTGTGTGATTCTTAGCCACAATTATGGCTGCAGCCTGCCCCCTAGAATGACTCTACATATAGGCATATTTACATTTTAAAAGCATTTTAAAAAATACCTGTTTAGGAATTCTAAGATAACAATGAGTGTAAAACTTCTTGGGGAAAATATAGCCAGTCCTATGCTGTTTTCTCATTACATGAACTTCCCAAGGAGGGATAAAACCTTTGTTATTATTTCTTTTCACAGCCGCCAGTACTTTTTTTTTTTTTTTTTACAGCCTCCAACCTCGAGAAAATCCTGCCCTGAAAGCAAAAAAAAAGTATGTGGGTTCCCTGTCTGCTGGTGCCACCATGCCCCTGCTTCCAACAGGTGCCTCCGCAGCCCTGCTCACCACTGCAGCGGGAAGGCGATGGCGAGTGCAGACAGCATCTCGGTACCGCCGCAGCAGCTCCCAGTGCTGCTGGTGACATCAAGCCACCCCAGCCTCTTATCTAGCTGCAACTGGAAAATGACATGTAGTGTTTATATATACATCCTGCACTTTGTGCTGTAGTCAACATCAAATAAAAACAGCTACCGCCAGTACACCTTTTCCTGTTACTTGCCTTCCACATTGTATTGAAAGGTTTTATAGAAAACAATCCTCTGTCTTTCCATTAACCTACCAGACCTTAGAGGAAATAGTCTGTTACCATGGAGAAGAAGAAGGGAAGCCCTTATTATAAAACTATTGCTCCTAAAACATTGTTAAAGAAAATCAGAATACACAAATTCTTGACGTTTCTCAGAGATAAATCATCCTATAAGCAAAGGGTCTCCTCTTTTATCTCCAGACAATATTTTATAATTAACAGTGTTCCTTAGCTAGCCAGATAGTCTTTCACTAGTTTCATGGGGGAAAAAATATCACACTGACATAACCCAATTCAGTTCCTGCTGGATTTCTCTGAAAATGTTAAGTCAAAGTTTCAAAAAAGGACCTGTAGCATTTCTCTCCATGGGATACCATCAGAGTCAGGAGCAGCAGAGATAATCAAGCCTAATTTAAATGAGTGATGAGCTGTGGCAAAATGCTGTTCATGAGGAATACCTGAACATAAAGTTTGCTCCTGCTGTGTTTCCTGTAGCAGAGCTCAACGGTGACCAGCTTTGCAGTGAACTGAGGTCAAATGGAGACACCAGACAACCAGCTATAACACTTAAATATCAAATAGAAATACCTTTGATGTAACTCTTTTGGTTTTTGCCAATGAATTTCACCCACCACAGGAAGGGCAGGATCAGTAACTAGAAATCCCAGAACATGTCTGCCAGACAGGAGCTCACAGAAAGTGCAGCAGGGGTCCCCCAGGAGAAGGGGTCCCTCAAGACGTGGGTGACCTGCTTTCAGTTGCTTTTCTGCAAAAGGAGTTGAAGTTAATGGTCAAGCCACAAACTATGCTGAGGTAGAGTATTTTGTCTGCTGTTGAACTCACCGTACTTTGCATGAAATAATTCTGTTT
Source organism: Balaeniceps rex (assembly GCA_013401315.1). NCBI lineage: Eukaryota > Metazoa > Chordata > Aves > Pelecaniformes > Balaenicipitidae > Balaeniceps > Balaeniceps rex. The sequence continues at coordinate 22,177 of VYZW01047323.1, forward strand.
TCACTAAGCTGCAGAAAAGCGTAATTCTTTAGTCCCACAGCAGATACTAGTCTAATTTCTCATTGTTTAGTGGCAGGAAGTGCTCTTACAGTGAGCTTCTGGTTAATAACAGGGTGACAATGGGCCTGTATTCCAGATAAAGTTTGAATTGCAGCCTTGTACCTCTCCTTAGCATCTTCTCTTGCACACAACTGCCTTGTGTCAGCATACTGACTCCTATGGGTCTGTGAATACAAGCTCTGCTCTGCTGATGCTGAGGGTCTTGACTTGAGAGCACAAAAAGTTCAACCAAATATTAGTGGACTGTTGAGATGAGATTCAGGTCACCCTGATTTTAAGTGTCTGCAATAAGACCTTGGTGACTAACAGCAGCTACAGCAAATAGAGTGCAGCCAGCACTGTTAGTGGGGCATAGAGATCTAGTCACCTCATCGGGTGCAGATGCTTACTTAGGCTGAATTAAATAGCTCTCAGCTCTACTGACTATGCCAGATCTTCAGTGACTCTAGTGAGAGCTTAGTCACAGAGTTTATGTAGATACCCACACTACTAATACCTGAAATAAAATTAGTTTAATCCTCCCCTAAATCTGCTTTTCATCCCAAACTCAGAGATACTGACTGTCAGTAATCTTTGCAAATTCACCTATTTTGTGTGTTTTAGGAATGAATTTGGACTTGGAGATATACTAGGAAAATGAAGAGGTGGATATATATTTCCTAAGAGGTTTTCTGAAATAATTACTTACATGCTTTTGTTTATTGTTTGTTTGTTCTTTGCCATTGTGTATGCGTGTAAGTGTGCACAGACGTGTATATACACGCACACAAACATATATGTATTGTATATGAGTTGTAAATAAAAATGTTTCTCACTTCAGCTTTTACTGTCTTATCTTAAACTGGAAAATAATGCTCATTTGCTTACTCTGTATGCATATTGGAAGGCTATTTTTATTTACGATATGCATCGAAGTGAAGTGCTAAGCACCATTCCTTTATTGATAACTACCAAATTGTAACTCAGCTTACATTTCATTATATTGTCTTTTGCATATGGATGGATATTGCTCAATTGCGTGCAATAAGCTTAATCTGCAAGGAGAAATACAGTGAATATCTTGCTACCAGAATCCCCCTAAATCCAATACAGGGTATAAGGTAAAGTGAGTTGCCACAAACATTATGCTTGCCTCTGAGATGGTATAGACCGTTTATGGGGGTTTATATTTTACTCTGGTTTTAAGTAGCTTACCTTGGGCAAATAATTGGCCCAAGCTTTCCAGCGCAGCTCTAATTTAATGTGGAGGCTCTCTAATTTCAGATATTTGGACCAGACTGTCAAATGACCTAAGTGTTGAAATGCCTTTTTACTGATTTAGTGGGAATAAGTTGCCTAAACATCTTCAAGATTCTCGGGTGATACTCTAGGGACCAGAAATCTGCAGATAACATTAATATAAGCTGAAATTTTATGTGGATGACTCCAAGCCAGTCGTGCAAAAAGTATCTGAGGTACCTGAGGTGTACTAAAGGTATTTCTTGCCTACCATGTCCTCTCTGTTTGGATCATTCTGGGATAGTGTTTGAAGCAGAATGGAATGTAAAAGGAACCAAACCATTTTATCAATCAATGTATAGACCTATATTAGCAATACCTTTTAAAATTAAAATACAGAATATAACGAGGCTCAAGAAGAGACCAAAAGATCAGTTCTTCACAGGTGAACAACTGATTCTTGAAATTCTTCATTAGTGAAAGACCTTTCCTTAGACATTTACCTTCCAAGACCTGCTGCACAGTTTTTAATGCTATGTCTCAGATGCTTCATTTATCTGACATAAGGATGCAGGTGAACAAAGGTGAATATACTAAAACCTGGACTTCTCTTTTTTTCTGAATATTGCATGACACAGAGCCTATTTTCTCTGAGTACTGCATGACATGGGGCAACAAAAATCCTCCACCAAAACATTAAACGTAAAAAATAACCAGAACAAATTTCTTCTAGTAATTTTGGTTTTGTAAAGTTAATGACTCTGGCAAGCTGTAGTGTAAATGCGCATTACTAAATCTGGGCTCAAATCGTAGCACCTCCGAGAAATCTTTGTGATGAGGAGTACCTTCAGGCTCTTGTAGTTAGAGCTAATGGAAGAAATGTTACCCACACTCTCCTTCACATTTAGACTTATGAAAACACATGAAATAATTAGTTTTTCTATACTATACCTGTACAGATGAAACTTGATAGTCCTCCATAGATGACATCATCATTGTCTGGTAATATAAAGGGACACCTCGTCTGAACTTCCAAACAGTATTGCTTGCAAGGAATTCTGTTGCTGCAGTGAAACTGTGTGACTTCAAAATACTGGGAACAGAGCCAGGCTTTGTAGACAGTCTGGAAAAAGAGAAGAACCAGAAGTATAGATGGATGACAATATCACTGCCATTATTAGAAGAACATACTGTACTACACACCTACATTAACGTTGCTTCTGAAAGCAAATTTTGAGAGAATATCACCTGGGTAAAACATACTCTTAACTTTTGACTAACCTCCCACTTCAGAAATGAAAACTCCAGCCAAGTCACTTAAAAGCAACAGTTAGTCAGGACTAGGCTTATGATATTATTTTATTTTAGTTTGTAAACAGGTATGTCTCTTAGATGCACCTTTTTATTAGACACATGCACACACGCCACACACCCCTGTCCCTGTACCTTATCATATACAAACTGATATCCTAACCTCATTTGAAGCTGGTTTGGGAAAAACTTATGAAAGTAAGTGCAAGAAAGAGTTTAAAACTGGGCTCAGGCTAGCTCTGTTCTTTGTATCATCTAGAGCTAAGCTATCAGGTCGCAATAGATGGTGCTGCTTCCCTTCAAATAAAACTTTATCCCGTCCACACCACTAAAACACACATTAGGGTTCCTGAACGCCGACAGCTGTAGACTAGGGGCTAAATCTGCAACAGTGAGGACCAATGCCTATATTTGGGAGCTAAAAGGAACACGTTAAAGATGCTGTTATCTGATGCTGAGTAGCCATGGCTGCAGGACCTGTGATCATTACAATTATTATTATCATTATTTAAACAGAAAAGGAAAATAAACATGTTGATTCTAGTTTCTTTTGCCTATTCTCTTCTGAGCAATGATCTTTGTTATAAGAATTAAACTAGCCTTTTGGACACAGAAAAGTTTCACATGTGATCATACAAAAATAGATTGGACACCAGTCTATGAAGGTGATGAAAAACCTGTACGACTGAGTACAGAGCGGTTTGCTTGTTTCCCATTTTATTTTCCACTTATCTGTTTTGAAGTACATTATTTACTGGCTAGATACTTGCTATCTAAGTTGTTATGTAACAAAAATTTCCTTTTTGTATTGATTCAGAATATCTGAAAACTTAGTAACTACCTTTCCTTTATCACAGGCTGAAAAGCAATATAGTTAGCTGATTATTTTCCTTCTTTCTAGACCTGTTTTTAATAAAAAAGGAAACCTAGATTAAATTTTTAAGCAGTGAAAATTAAAAAAACTGACACCTGAAAAGAGCAATCTAGCTGAGAGTTTGGTTTGATTTTCGTATGTTTCATCTCATCAGTTATAATTTTTACTAGTGTCAGTAGCAGCTTAAATTGTATAATTAATTTCAACTTATTAGTTCCAGAATCACAAAACTTTTATCTTAGCTTGTTTGCAACGGTGGCTGGTATGGGTAAGGTTGCCAGGTGATAAAGTGAAACCTTTATCACTAATCTATGGTTTGTGATTGTCTTTTTATAGTGCTGCATTCTGTAGAACATGATCTTTTTGCATTACGAATTCAATTTTAATTGTTTACAAAGGTTTCTTATCCACAGTAAATGATTAATGGGAAGGAAGACTAGGTGATGTGTGTACTTTTTGTTCTTAAATGAAATTCTAAACAGCAAGTGGTTTTCCCAGTGTTGACTATATCCCCTACCACATTTTTAATGCTTCAGTTGCTATATTAACACTTGCAACAATAAAAGAAATAAAGAAATTGTTTTTCTATTTTTAATTAATCAGTGAGCATAGTCTATTGTTTGGAGACAGGAAAGCTGGCTCTGATAGATAAATACTTACAGATGTTCCTTCCTGATCACAAGCACTGTAGATTCATTCAGTATGAATCCACATTTTCTCTTCATAGAATAGATCTCATAGTAGGTTGGTTTATGAATGATATTTGAAAATGTCCATCGGTTTATAGGGACTGTACTGAACAGCACACCGTACATGGTAACAAGAAAACGAGCAAATTCATGTGTCTACTTAAGCAAGACAGGAAATAAATGTTTATTTGAGAGCAGAAGTAAATAATGCAGTCATAGGTTTCTGTGAACGTTTTTATATATCCAATCTCAGTTTGTACACATTATCTTCCTGCTCTGATTCACAAGTCCTCAGCCTTGGCTCAAAATTACATTTGAAGTCTTGTCCATATTTTTAAAGAATGCATGAGTATACCTGTTCCTGAGATCTATTTCTCAGATAAGTGTCTCCCACTCTGTATCCTTTTTATCGCAGCCCCTTTCAACCTTGTCTTCAGTCTATATTGAGATTTTTAATATGCTTGTCCCATTTTGCTCTGTTTTGGCCAGTGAGGCTACATGGAAACTGTTATTTTCAGAGTTCTGTCTGGATATGAGCTTAGGTCATATCCCACTTCAGGGTGAGATGCTGATATTTATAAACCTTCCTACTCCCATGCTCTGGTTTCTTCAAAAGAAACTTCAGGTTTGTGGGACAAGATACTTCTGCAGAACACTGTTAAGATATCCAAGAAGTAGCAGGTGAAACCCTCAGGGAGTCCTGAAAACTAGCCTAGAAGATAAGAGATTCTGGTCTTCAGCCCTTCCCACAAAGATCCTCCATTTTTCCAGGTCTTTTTCAGGCCTGAGAACTGGCATGAAAGAGTCTGAGTAGCTGGAGGAGTGAACATCATGGAAAAGCACCAGTTTAACACTTGAGTACTTATAATGCAGCTGAGGTGGAGTT
>VYZW01047323.1:47317-61604 GCA_013401315.1 Balaeniceps rex
ACAGGCAACATCCAACACTGAAGCAGACTACTGACAAGTCTAGGACTGAAGTTTTAAAAATAAAATCTGTTTTCAGTCATCTAGTCTTCATGGGTATTAAAACACCACAGATCTCATTGACTGCATTTGAATTGATGATTCCTGCTTTCTTAGATAGAAAGCAGCCTTTACGTAGTTAAAATTACATGGGAAAACTGGTCACAAAGGCAGAAGCCCCAGAGATACTGAATTCCCACAAGTTTGTAAAAGTAGATGACTGAATACAATAAAGAAATACACTGAGAAAGATATCAAACTACAAACTTAATCCTTACTAAATGTCAAAGATACCATCCAGGAGCTTAACCCAATACGTGAAGCTAAACTTCAATGGTTCTGTTGTTCATGAATATACCTTTTTTATTGTTATTGCTGTGGTCTCGGCATTGTAATAAAAAGCTGCCCATGTGATGCTAAATAAAAATTCTTTCCACTAGTTTCCAGAACTGTTACTCTTCAAATAAACAAGCAATTCCATCACATGCAGCCACATTATGCAACGCTTTGGGGTATTACACTGTGTTGTATACAGAGTTGATTGTGAACACAGTTGTGCAGCTCAGTCTCATTTTGGAAAATTGTGATAATCTATTTTGAGAAGACTTTTCAGTAAACCATTATCTTGGAGGTTACCAGAACAGGAACCATACTCTTCCTTGCCAAACCTGTGTTATCTGGATTAAAGGAATTTATGAACTATTTTCTCATGCCTTTCATAGAGCAATTCTGTCCCATGTTGTTTTTCCATGCTCTTTGGAGCAGCAATAACAGGAACAATATTTAAGGAAATAGCTTCTGCATTAAACAACCTTCATGGAAATCCTGTTTGTGGGAAATTTTGCGTTGGAATATCAAGGGATGATACGGGGCCAGAAGATCCATGTGTTTTTGAGGGAGAGGAAAAACTCAGAGCATGAGCAGAGTGGAAGGAAAGAGTCATGGTGAAAACCAGTTGAAGAGAGGGGCATGTGTCTCTGTGGGAGACTCCAAGTCTGCAAGAGAGAGGTGGGCTGTAGGACCTGGTCAGAAGGTCAGTCAAAGTTAAAGACTCCATATGTCCTTCCATATGGCTTTCTGTCTGGTGTGAATACTGAAACACTGTATCTTTGCCACTCAGTGTGGTACGAACGAGATGTAAAGTTCTGAAGCCTACTGCCAGTACAATAGCTCTGCTGTTTATGTGTACATTAAGGATCCCAGGATACACCTCAGAAAGAAAACTTGTTAACCCCACTGTTCTGATCACTGTTTTCTCTGTCAGTAAAACAGTCTCTGGTGCCAGGAGTTTGTATGAGCTATTGCAAACTGAATAATAAGTAGGATTTGCAAATCCTGTAGGGGTTGGTTTGTGAAGGGTCTTTCATGAACTGAATCCAAACACGTAGCTGTCAAGACCAGGAGTTAATTTTTAATATATTTTGTTGAAAGGTATGTTATGTTTACAGAATTAGACAGAGGGATACAAGAGAGAAGGAGAAAGAAAGGGCTGAGGAGACCTAAGAAATATAGCAGCATATGTGACGACCTCTCTTTCCCTGAAGCTATATTCAATTCCTTGCAGGCATAACTTCAAAATTTAGAGACATATTTTCCTACCTCTGTTCTACCCAGACTGATGTCACCTCACTTCTGTTGTCTAAAATACTCCAACCAGAAATAAAGAACAACAAAACAGACTTTATTCTTTTTGGCATGACAAGTTAAAGCTTTAGTTATTTAAGTCTCTACACAATTTTTTACTCTCTCATTTTGGATCTGTTTTGTCAAATATGATTGAATTATTTTTCCGTTAATCTCTCTCGATACGCTTTGTGAAAGGTCGCTGTCTCAAACACCTATCAGCCCCAAATATCCTAGGCTGTGGTTTAGCTGTGGGAAAGAGAAGTATAGGTGGAATTCATGCCTTCAGTTTCTAAAAGGAAGTCTTACTCTCAGCTCAAGGCTCTACTTGTGTTGCATGGATGAAGATTATATCTGTTTAAATGTTAATGAAGCATTATTAACTGGGCACTCCAGGTGCCAGGGTCGTCCTTCTGTGGTTTCTATATAATCAATGGAGACACATTGACTCCTACTATGACTCCCTTGCTGAAAGAGCCTGCCTATCTATGCTAGGGATGTACAGATTTAGAGAGATTATCTTCCCCCACTCAAAACTCCTATATTGGGGGATATAAGTAATTCACATTCTATTGATAAACTGCTACTAATTTTAAAGATAGGAAAGAGACCCAAATGAGTAAAGGAAGTTTGTTAACATTGATTTCACTGGGGAGTCTTGCCTTACATCCACAGATCATGGAGTGAATGAGTCACAGAATACAATGAGATATCTGTATTTGGGAAATGTGGCATTCTCCCTACAAAAAGAAGCTTATGATAGGGAAAATTAGCTGTTGTGGTTTTTTTTTAAATACAATTGTTCTGTTAAAGAGCATGTATCCATACAAGCAAGTAGACTTTCTGTTCTATGGATTTAGGTCTGAACACAGGGGAGAGAAGTGGGTACATACTTTTTGTCTGTAAATTTAACCTTCTGTTAAATAGCTCAAAAACATGTTAGAATTTGGCCAGTACCAATATTATTGGTAAACTCTAATTCCAAAAAGTGCTGTAGCCACAAAATCAGGAACAACTTTTTTGGCAGCCAATTCTGCTTTTGAATTGAACATGACCTGTTACAAGACAGGCCAAGGACTTTGCGACAAACTGCAAAGTAATTTCTTGTCAAAATTTGCTATATAATTTCCCCCATCAGGAAGTCCTCTTTGTGAGATGCAGAAATAATTCTACTGTCCATCTTACTTCTGTGCAATGAAATGCTGGAGCTAGACCAAAGTGGCAGTTGTTTAAAATTAAAGATTAAATAATTACAGTGATTTATGCACAAAAAGAATGCTGGGGATAATGTGTTCAGTCTGCATCAGCCAATGACACACATCACAGCATACAGTATCCTGTCACATTCTAGCATTGTATATAAATGTCAACCCTGCTATTTATTTTCAATTTAAAATGCATTAATATTAGCTCTATCATGCTGACAAATCTTATAATGAAGACAGTTGATTTTTTTTTTCTGAAGGACAGGCAAAGACAAGCACGAATTTCAATGCAATGATGAACATGTCTCTTATTATTTTATTGGGAAATTCGTTCATTCATCCTGTTTCCATATTCATGGAAAAATAGTCTACAAGCAAAGACACAAGGAAGGAGAGATGGGAACTAATTGCATAAGAAAAATTGCCAGGAAATGTTAAAGAAAAAACAAGAACAATGTTTTTATTTTTATACAATTTGATACTTATGATTTATTGCTTTACATTATGATTAATTGCTTTACCTGTATTCGTCAATGTTTTGCTAATTTTAAATTGTTTTATGCTTCTCAAATGTTGTACAGACATTATTATTTAATCTTCTGGTTTACTGGACCACAGAACAAATCACTGACTTTATTTATTTATTTATTTGTTTGGGTTTTTTTATTTATTTTAATTTTCTTTGGCTAACAAAAGACAGTGCTATCATGGAGTGGTGTGCTTTTAATTATATGCAAGGTCATGTTTTAACGTTACCTATTCCAAATGCTGGAAATCCCAGGATTGAGACTGACAAAATCACAAAGCCAGATTAATTATCATATACTGTTATAAAACAGTGTGTTCAGGATTCATCTTCACAAAACAAAGAATCAAACTGAGGATCTAGTTTCAACAACAATTTTTGTGAGCAAAAAGTACAAGGCAGTTACTGAATGAAAAGATATTTTCATTGAAGAAATGGTCACTAAAGGCTATATGATATGGTGACGTTGAAGCATGTCTAGAGAATCATGGAATAGGATCACTGGATAATCCAGGTGGGAAAGGGCCTCAGGAAATCTTTAGAAAAGCAGGGCCACCTGTGAGATGAGAGCAGGTTGCTGAGGGCTTTGTCTTGAAATGCCCCCAAAGACAGAGCCTGCACAACCTCCTTGTCCCACTGCTGATACTCCTCATGGGGGAAAAAAGTATTTTCTGATAATCTTTTGGAACCTCTTTTGTTTTAAGTTATGTCTGTTATCTTCTCACTGTGAAGAGCCTGGATCTATCTTCTCAATGATCTCCCTGTAGATACCGTTAGATTGCTATCAGACGCCCTAAACTTCAGTGACGCTATCGCTCTATGTTTACTCTTTCCCACGTATCAGTTAGCAGTCACACTCAGGGAAAGTGTGTGAGGCTTGATAAACATTTAGTTTGATCCACCAGTTTTCTTCTTAGATTTTTCAGAAATTTTTAAAAAATAATAATTTTTCTTCCTTACATACTGATAAAAAAAGGACTGATTTCATATAAGGTAGTTGCTGAAAAAGAGTTTGAGGTGATGGAAAGCAAATTTAAAAAAATTTGCTAAACCCTTCTGTAACCTACCAATAGACTGCTTTTTAACAAAAGAGGAGATTCTTATCTAGCCACAGGATTTGATTAATCTTGCACTAGTATAATTTCAGATTTCAAATAAAGCATTACATTTTGTGGATTTTGATAGAAATGGTAAGATATGGCTACTGTCACAAGATGTGCTAGACTTATACGGTCTTTTCCAAAAGTTGTTCCTCCTCTGTTTGTGTAGAAAAGATGAAGGAAAATTTTCAAGTGGGGAAAGTTTCTAAAGAGCAGAGAAACCAGCAGTCGCAAAAGACAAGCAAGGATAAAGAGTTTGTTACTAACAATCATGAGTCTTATCATGCTGTTACTTTAAAGCATAATTCCATCACAGAAATTAATGACAACAGTTTAATGTTAATAATTTACAGCACAGTACAGCTCAGTATAGATACTTTATAATTCTAAATTCACAGTTCTCAAAGGCACTGTCGCACTGGGTAACCCTCACCACCCACAGGGAGACATGAAAAATGTTTGACAAATATGTAAACAGTAGTAGAGAATAAAAGGTCAACAAATGTAAATATGGGAGCCTAATATTAATCCATTAAAGTAATACATACACACACAAAGAAGGGGCCTATTTCTACTTAATTCACAGTGACTGAACTGCTCCACATCTGCTCACAAAAGCTTTTCCGTAAATAAGCATATAAGAGATAAGGCAAGATTTTAAAGCAGAATCTTTCTCTGCTGTATTCTAATTAAAGACAGAAGTGCTGAGGGCACACAATGTAATTAATTAAAATGAGTACAAGGTGATTGAAAGCAAATTTAGAGGAATTCACTAAATCCTTTTGGAGCTTAGATCAATAATGTATGTTAAATTAACGCTTAATTGTAAATTATTCTTGTGGTAAAATATGGGTTTGCTTTAAATAAAGAATGAGACATGCCAGGAAATAAATAAGGTATTATTGTTCAGCTTTGAGGACCACATTGTATTCTGGCCATTAACCAATCATGGGATCACAACACACATCCAGGTGCTGATTGATATCTTCTCATTGAACAAGCCTGAACTGAAGGGGATGATTCTCATGTTTGCAGAGGAGCTTTTACATTCCTACAAGTATTATGAAGTATCATTATGCAATATGTCCAAATCATTTGTCAGAGTGTGCAAAGGGACATTTGTGTAAATGCATTCAGGAGACTTATGCAATTACTAGATGTTTTGCTTTGTCCCCTGTGCTGTCTCCATTCTGAAGAAGATCATGTTCACTTTTTCTCCTAAGTTGTCCTGTACTTTGGTTTATCTCAGCCCTAAAGGATCAGTGAGAAAGCTGAGAGTTAAATCTTCTTTTGTAGTACAGCTTCAAAGTATAGAACAGGAACCGGGGAAACAAACTGAAGCTAATCTGTGTCATATATGCCATCTATACGAAATCTGTTTTCACATTAGTTTCTTAATATGACCACAATGGATTACTTTCAACTCCCAGTACTGTTAGGATGCTTCAAAACATTTACTTTTTTTATATATTATTATTTCTCTGCAGAGTTCTTCTGTTTGCACTTCAGCCTTTTTTTTTCTTTCAACTACATTTTCTGTGCAAGGGCATTCTATACCTGTGCATGACCTCTGATCAGTCAGTCTTGCATATTCTGTATTTATTATCTGTGCTTTCAAGTAAAACTGAACAACTCACTTAGTTTCAGAGTCAAAAAAACCATAAACACTAAAAAAATACCAGGAAGTGGAGGGAAGAGCTGTGCAGGGTTATCACTATTCACCTAGGTTCAGCAGCTATTTATTTTCTAAATGGGCCAAATGCAATAAAAGTTAGGACTGGTCATGTCAGCCCAATCAGCAGGAGGCTGGAGGTGTTCCTGGGTGCCTAGCTTCTAGCAAAGGGAAGAAATGTATGAGGTTTAACAAGGCCGAGTGTCGGGTCCTGCGCTTGGGTCACAGCAACCCCATGCAAAGCTACAGGCTTGGGGAAGAGTGGCTGGAAAGCTGCCCAGCGGAAAAGGACCTGGGGGTGCTGGTTGACAGCTGGCTGAACATGAGCCAGCAGTGTGCCCAGGTGGCCAAGAAGGCCAACAGCATCCTGGCTTGTATCAGGAATAGTCTGGTCAGCAGGAGTAGGGAAGTTATCATGCCCCTGTACTCGGCACTGGTGAGGCCATACCTCGAGCACTGTATTCAGTTTTGGGCCCCTCACTACAAGAAGGACATTGAGTTGCTGGAGCATGTCCAGAGAAGGGCAACGAAGCTGGTGAAGGGTCTGGAGCACAAGTCTTATGAGGAGCGGCTGAGGGATCTGGGGTTGTTTAACCTGGAGAAGAGGAAGCTGAGGGGAGACCTTATCGCTCTCTACAACTACCTGAAAGGAGGTTGTAGCGAGGTGGGTGTCAGTCTCTTCTCCCAAGTAACAAGTGATAGGACGAGAGGAAATGGCCTCAAGTTACATCAGGGGAGGTTTAGATTGGATATTGGGAAAAATTTCTTTACTGAAAGAGTGGTCAAGCATTGGAACAGGCTGCCCAGAGAGGTGGTAGAGTCACCATCCCTGGAGGTATTCAAAAACCATGTAGACATGGCACTTTGGGACGTGGTATAGCAGGCATAGTGGTGTCGGGTTGATGGTTGGACTAGATGATCTTAGAGGTCTTTTCTAACCTTAATGATTCTATGATTCTATGTTTCTATTGAAATTAGGGGAAGAAAAGGTTCATGTCTCCCTGCCCATACAAGTATGACAGCCTTGCAGGTTTGCCTGGTCCCACCCCAGCCATGGGTGCTATCAGAGGGCTGCAAACCCCACTTCTCTGTTATTTGGTGACACTGCTCCCCTTACCCCCCCGCCTCTACTCCCTGCCAGAGATAAATTTCATGCCCCCAGGCAGCTCAGAGCACTAACCCCCTTCTTTTGGTAATCCGGCAGTTTTTCCTGAGTTGTATATCCCCTGAACCCTGTTTGGTCTAGCTTCTGATTAAACTGAAGGGTGATGAAGCAGCAACTGCAATGGGCCGCCTGAGTGTCCCTCGCAGGCAGCATGTGGCCCGCACTCTGTCAGCTGCATTCCTCCGGCTTTTCCTATGCAAGTTTTAGCATTTCACAGGTGGAGTGGGCCACCCATTTCTGTCAGAAATAGCTTTGTCCATTTTAAAGCATGTGTCTGTATTCCTGTCAGCTTCACTAGGGTTTATGCTCTCTGATCTGCATGACTAGCAGTGCTGCTTTCATCACTGTTTCTCAAGGAGCCTATTCATAAACCATGTTTTCCACTGATTAAAGAGGAAACTTGTTGAAATTGTAGGATGTTGCAGTGTAACCCAGAACAATTCCTATATCACTCAGCGTTCATGTGTAAAGTAACTCCACTGTCACATTGCTAAAGTAAGTTTCTTGCCAACTCTTAGCCTCACTCAGGTTCCTAAGTGTCAATCATTTGGGCACAGATAGATTGCTTAAAGAAATCTTATAAAGTCTGAAGAGAAGCTACTTGCTATTTATGTCATAAAGTGCTTTTGCAGCTCTGAGGAGCTGAAATATGGCCTGTTTGTTTCACTGCGGTGCACAGCAGCACGCATGAGAAATCAGCCAAGAGAAACTTAAAAGGAAATATTGAGCTGCTCTCTGTCTTTTTAAGCACTCTAATCTCTTAATAAGAGTTGGCAGGTGCTAACGGTTTTACGCTGATTTCTTTCTCCTTTTTCAGTTATCTCAGTTCTGTGGAGGTAGATTCATTTTCTGGGTTCAATAAGTATTCCTTCACCTGCCTTGAAATGGAACTGTGGGCCCTTTGATAAATAGATTAAAAGGTTATCTAATTTCACTGTTGCTTCTACAAATATCTTTGTTTTCTCTGGTGAAATGCTCTTTTTTGTCTTTCTAGAGCAGTAGCCTCCACGGATCACAATAAATGTCCCTACTCCTCCCACAGAAAAAACAAATCAGGGTGGGAAGGAAAGGCTTTGCCTTAATTCTTCAGCAAAGACATTCAAAGCAGTGCTAAACAATGGGACTCTCTTCTGTGCTGATTTCAACAGGTCCCTGGTGAAAATTATAGTGCCAAATTAACCCCTCACTGGTGCCATTAACAGAGATTCACCAGATGTAATTTCCTCCTGATATTAATAAGAGCAGTTTATATATCAAAACATGAAGGAATACAAAGTCACAGAAAGCTCCCATGCCTTTACCATATACTCACACAGCATGTCTGAGGCAAGCACCAGGCAAGTGGAAAGGTGTGGTAAAATTCGAGTCTCTAACTTGAACTTTAACAGGTTTAAGGTGATTTAAACATTGGATACAAAAAGTATGTGGTCTGATTAGAGCACCCCTAAAATAAAACACTGTAGGAAAAATCTACCTTTTGAGATAGGGATTTACTGAGGGGGATGCAGAGGCTGCAGTATGTCATGCCTGACAAAGCGTGAGCTCCGTGAAGTGCAGTGATAAAGGAATGGTGTTGTTGCATCCGCCTCCTTATGTGGCACTAAGCTCTGGAGCACATGACTGGGGATACGATTTTGCCATGGCATGAATTGCTCCTGGGAGATACCACTCAGGCACACACCACAACCTCTGGGAGCGAATAGGGACATTAGCTCTCTAAGCAATAACCCCTAGGAGACAACATGTGCCTTCCACAAACGCATTCTGTGCTGTTTTGCTGTTGTTGGTCTGAGACAGCCACGACTGGTAACATTTCTGTAGATACCACTCTGTTTTTTCCTAGCATACCTCCTTCAGATGTACTGAAAAAACACTTTGCCAAATAACAGCCACAGACGTTATGCACAGGTAAATATATTGACTTCAGAGAGATTCGAGTTAAGCATGTACCTGAGGGCCTTTCTAGATCAAGGCTGAAGCACGCACTGTGAATGGGAACAGTGTCTCACACAGCTTTCCTTGTGCTTTGTATAAAATAGCCCTATTCCCTGGAGTTTTGCAGATTCATCTTTTTTCTTCATTCATTCATCATCTAAAAAGACTGTTAAGCAAGAGAGCAAGCCTGATGACAATATAAACAATGCCAATATTACAAAAGACAGCCTCTGTTCTGCTAAGTAAAAGATCAAGACCTAATGACACCAACTGGCTCACATCCAGGCTGCTCAGAGCTGATTTAACCCTTGTGGTAGATTTAAGTATTTGCAGCAGTTCAAAGGCAGAGCTGAGGACACAACTAGACATTAAATAGTGTGGATAATTAGCATCCAGAGCTTTCTCTCTTGTTCTTTTTCTTCTCTGGCTTTCTTTTATAAGTATCAGATATTCTGCACATTTCTTATGACCTCAGGAAACATCTTGACCTTTGTGATTTTCAGGTGTCACATTCTAGGTCTGGGCATAATTTGGTAGCATGCATATAGTCAGTATGTGAGACATTTCATATAACTTGCTGAAATGCATTTGCACTCTAGATTCAGCTACAGAGTAAAGTACAGTAGTCTTTGGCTTCTGCACTATTCAGTGAGTTAAAATACGAGGCACTCAGGGAAACAACAAAAATCAAGGATATCTTCATATAATGTTGCAGAAGCTCAGGACAAACAGCAGAGCACTTGAAAGCAGTGAAAGCAAGCACTCTAAATATATATATGTATTCTGAAAAGTACTTTAATAAACGGCCATTGAAAAAAATGTGACAGTAGGAAAAAAAAAGTTACAAATCCAGGGACATTTATGGGACAGTCACTTCTTGAGGTCATGAATGTAATCAAAGCCTATTACCATGTCAGCAAAGAATTTGCACAAGTACTTTTTACCACATCATTGTTTTGTACAAATGTGAAGGAAAAGCCATTCAAAATCACGAACTAAAAAAATAAACAAATACGCAAGTTCGACAAGGACAAGGACAATGACAGTAGGACATACAGTTCTTGTAGTGAATATTATGCTAGTATGTTTTGCTGACAATAAAATGGCAATTTCTTGCTGTTCTGTAAATTCTGGTATTTTTCTATTTTTACAAAAGCATTTATTTTTCATATTAATTTTATTTAAATGATATACAATGACCAGAGTCTACAATAGACTTGTGGGGACTTAAGAAGGAGGTAAGATAGGAGATCTTCCCTCCTCCATACTTGCATATTGCATATTGAGGCACTCTGAAGGGGAAACTGGGAGAATTGCCTGTTCTCTTCAGGCTCAAAAGCAGCTCTAAAAATGTTTAGTCATGGAATTTGTTGATATTTTTCCTTCTGAAATAATCTACAGCTTTGAGAAAGAAAAAAAATACAGGAAATATGGGAATAGTTTTGGAACTAATAATGTCTATTCTGTAAGTAAGCATTTGAGTGTATTTCTCTTACAGTTTTGTGGAATTCATATGTGTAGGGGAAAATAAAATGGGAAAAGACAACCAGTCTCTCACTATGACTGATATGTTATCCAAATCACTCTTAAATGGAAAATATTATGATTTCTAGAGTTTTGTGAAAACTAGCAATTTTTGTAATCCTAGCAGAGCTATGTTCTCTTTTCCAAATGTATGCTTTAAGAAAATTCTATTGAATGGTCTGTAGAGAGAAGGAGAACCATGTGGAAATTTGTTTCTAATTATTTCAACCATTTCTGTGCACCCTGGGACACCCACTGACTTTCATTAATGTAAAACGTACGAAAGTATGGATTTGCTCATGAGTTGAAGTAGTAGGACTATAAATCAGCTGAAGCTCTTGTATTATAACTTATCTAGGCATCTTAAGAAGAAAAGCTTTGCTGATGCCCTATGACTTTGGGACATAAGTGGAACTAGAATTCAGACCAGTAAAGACATTATGGAATTGGAATAATAATGTTTCCAAAAGCACTGACCTTTCCAGAAGATGCTACATCAATGGTGTGGTCTAGCACAAGATGACCCAGGTCCACACTCTTGCTGAATAATGAGGCATCCAAGTCACAGACTATTTAGCTTATGCTGGGGCTTCTAAGAAGCAGCAAGAAAATGACCTGTTCACGTGTTTCTTCACTTAAGTTTTTTCTTTGTTTGTTTGTTATTTCCAATGTTTTAGCACTGACATAATCCACAGGTTACTTCATGTAACCCTGAACAACCAGAAGATTTGGATACTGGTTTTAGAATCTATATTTTCATAAGAACTTCATCTGATGTAATAACTTTCATCACACCATCACATCTTGATATTATTTTTATGTCTTTTCTTAAGTCATTATTGTCTGTTTAAATTTACGGGTTGAGATATCTTTGCTCATCTTGGTGTGTGAGACCTAGTTAACTGAAATTAATAGTAAAAAGGAATAGTAAACTTCACGGTACAGGGTGTATTGAATTAATTTCCTGAAACTTAAATAGGCTATGATGTCAACCTGTCAATAGACAAATGCTCAGAATCAGGTGAGAATCAGTTTGTTTCATTTCATATGTGATGTGTAAGAGAAGAAAAAGAGAAAGCAACCATGAGAGAATATTCTGCTTGGATGGATTATGGTATCCAAGAGACATTAAAGTACCCAGTAAAGAAGACCAAAAAACCCCAAGAATTTCACATTTGAGTCTACAAACTGACTTGTACAGAAATACCACAGAAGGAAAAAGCATCTCTAGAATTTCCAGCTGTCCTGGTTTTGGCTGGGATAGAGTTAATTTTCTTCCTAGTAGCTGACATAGTGCTGTGTTTTGGATTTAGTATGAGAATAATGTTGATAACACACTGATATTTTAGTTGTTGCTAAGCAGTGCTTACACTAGTCAAGGACTTTTTAACTTTCCATGCTCTGACAGGTGCACAAGAAACTGTGAGGGGGCACAGCCAAGATAGTTGATCCAAACTGACCAAAGGGGTATTCTATACCATATGACATCATGCTCAGTATATAAACTGGGGAGAGTTAGCTGGGAGGCTGCGATCGCTGCTCGGGAACCAGCTGGGCATCGGTCAGCAGATGGTGAGCAATTGCATTGTTCATCACTTATTTTGTATATTNCTTTATCTCAACCCACAGATTTTACTTTTTTTTATGATTCTCTCCCCTGTCCCACTGGGGAGGGTGAGAGTGAGTGAATGGCTGTGTGGTGTTTAGCTGCCTGCCNAAGGAAAGTCCTCCAATGAAAATGAAAGCAGAAGGTTTAATATGCTTTGAAATATAGCAACAGAAGCTCTGATCAGTATACAACATCATATGACTGAAGAAAAACAAAGTAAATAATTTATTCTTTAAAAAAACCCACAGGAGACACTGATATGATGCTATAACAAAACTAAGAAGACAGAAATTAAATTTAACCAGGAAAACTCAGCAAATTGATACTGATCAAAATTCTAGGACTAGGCAAACAAATGATTTTCTTATTTAATAGGGAGAAAAGTAACTTGGGTGAACACCAGCAAAAGTTTAATGGCTAATACTGCCAGACTACATCCTAAACTAAAATTCCTCTGTCAGTGTAAACACCAATATATAAGCAGGTCATTCTAGGCTTTCTGTTACAGCCAATGAAAAGAAATATTTGTTTATGAAAGATGATTCATCTCCTATTATGTAAGAAGTATAAAAGAGGTAAAATGTAGATGTCCTTGGCCCAGAATCTTTTCTGGATGAGTTCCTCTAATTCACAATTATTGCATCAGCCAATGTGCACATCCAACTGGAGGAGTACAAACTTGAAGTTTAGATGTATAACAGTGGACCTTCAAGTTGGTCAAACAAGCCACTTTTTTGTCTTTTGCATTTGATGGATCAGATACAACATGACTTACAGCAGCAGGAGATACATGCAATGAAAAGATGTTCCATTATGTTCAAGGTAAGGAATGTGTGATTCTGACTTTATTAGTATTATATATATTAATTTCCGTCTATGCACATAGCTCTTTAGCTGTCTACAGGGTCTGTTGGCAAAGTGGTTTCCAGCATAGTAATCTCCCTTCTAGTCCATGTGAGAACTACCCTTTCATATACCATTCCTTCAGTTGAAGACTATATCTAAAAGAACAGACTCAGAAAATTTTCTGGATTCAATATTCCCCACACATTGAAATTATGTCCTGACTCTATATTGCAGTAGGATGTGGACATGCTCAAGGAGAAATCTCCACTTCTAAGATATTCTGGCTTCTCCCCAAAGGAACCTGTGCACATAAGGTGTGTTACAATGTGCTCCTCCTGGTCCCTAACCTCCGTGCAAATGTTGTACTCCTCAGGAGATAAACCTGGAATGCAATTTCTCTTTGCTCTTCTGAATTTTTTTCAGAACCCTTGAACCTGTAATGGAGGAGGTTGAAGGAAAGCTGAAGGTTTTTGCTCACAAGGAGGTTTCAAGCAAACTATTCCGCCAATGAAAAGTTTTTTCTCTACAACTCTTCTCTCAGCAGTATCCTTAGAACTATGGAGATCTACAGAGCATTTATTATTCTGGCTTATTAAACAGCAAGAATGAAAGTCAAAGTATGTCATCTTATCCAAAACTTCCTTCAAAAAATCAAGAAGTAGTTTCAAGTACTAGTAGTACATTTTTTTCTTGGGATGCACTGTCTAAAACGAAGCTATGTTTCCTGGAAGAGAAATTTTTGGTATAACCACAACTTCTTATATCTGTAAAAAGTTGGACAATTTGGAATATATTATGCCATAATATCTCTGCTGCTAAAATGAATCTTAATGTAAAGAGTAATAAAAAGATATTATTGATCATCCCCAATGCTGTTGTGCTTCTCAATTATATGATTTTACAGTCTTCTTCATTAGATTCTACATTTCTCAAAGTCAAACATATAACTTCATCATTTCCACAAGAAAAGCTTAAGATACGGCACTGGATTACATAAATTAATGAAAATGACACAATAAAGCACTTAGCTGTGTAGATCTCCATAG
>VYZW01047324.1:949-11656 GCA_013401315.1 Balaeniceps rex
AAAGAAAGCGTAGTGTAATATGCAACTCTCTTTCAAAAACTCATTTCTTTTGCAGCAAATAGTTCTACAGCGTGAAGTGTTCCATGCATTTGGAAGGAAATCCAGCATTTCTTTGTGGGTTTTTTGTGGGTTTGGGTTTTTTGCTTCTGTGTCTAGGAACTAAAACTTTGCTACAATCCATTGGGTAATGTTAGATAACAGAATAGGAAAATAACACCATAAATACCTTTCAAAGTTATTCCAGGTGAAATCTTTTATTTTATGAGCTCTAACTCTAATACTTTGCCAGCCTGACAGTATTGAAATATGTGTATAGGAAAAAAAGAGAAAAATTATTTCATAAGAATATTTATTGCTTCAAAAAGTCATCTAAAATTAGAGGGAAAAAACCTGGGACACTAGGGAAAGCTCTTAATAATTTAATAATATAACTTAATCAGGACTTAAAGGGATCACTGGAGTTAATTAGCAAGAAAGAGTACTTGTAATATGCAGTCAGGCTGAGAAGAACATAAATAAAATGAAGCAATGATCTATGACCCAAAGATATATTACGTATAATCACAGTGGCCATATACTGTACCAGCACAATAGCACAAAGATTAATTGTCACTAGAAACTATTTCTGTATATTCCATCTCTTACAAAATATTTCAATACAATTTATTTCAATATATATCTGTATGTTCCTTCAGGGAGGAAGATAGAATGATCACTAATGTATAGGTTGCTTGTATAAACATAGAAGAAAAGGAGAATCAGATACAGTGATTAACACCAAAGTTATCTCAGATATAAATTACAAGGAAGACTCATGCATGAGTTAAGCTTTCACAGCTTGTTCTGAGTCATGAAAAAAAGAAACTTTCTGTGAAAATAATCCTAGATATATGATAACCACTTTCAGCAGGACAGTATAATGGCTATGTTTTTTTCTCCCATTATGTAGCTGTCATACAAATGCCCTGAGGCAAGGAGATAAGCTAACCAGAGGCATCCCCTGCCCACTCCTGCAAAAGCCACCTCAAGATGGGGAAAAGCATTAGGGCTGAACGGTGAGAATGGATGGGATGTAACACCTCATTAGGATTCCTTTTTAGGTTGGTTAGCTCTTTCTTCAAAATATTATGTCTCCCTCTCAGTATCCTTGCTTATTCTTTGTCTGTATAGCCACATTTGCATTAAGTGACTAGATGAATCAACGCGTAGAAGAGTATAATGTGTAGTTGTATCTGTACAATTGCAGCAAGGTTATGTCTGATATGGAACTGCTGCATAAGCAGGACTTGCAGCCTCGTGATTTAATGATGAACAATCTGCCACCCAGGCAAGTTTCTCAAATACAGATACAACCACTTTGTGCTGTTTTAACAGAAAGTGTTGACTGATGTTACAGTTAAGCCAATCTACTGACTAGCTACTCCCAACCCATTGCTGTGAGTGGGAGGCTGGGCTAGATGATGGTCAGTGGTCTCTTCCAACCATTTTTTTCTATGTTTCTACTATCAAAAAAGACAGTTTCTGCTCTCCCCTCTCCTACTCCATAGTTCTCCTCTGGTCTGACCCTTCAGTGAGTCCATTTAGGGAGTTAAGCTTATACAAAATTATTAGGACCCAAAAAAGATAAAAAAAACCTTTATGCCATTTAACTCCCTGAAACAGTTCACCAACCTTTCAGGCAAGTTTTTGTTCTGCTACAAAATATAAGGAAGAGGGGGAAATGTGTGGCCAGCATGAAGAGTGGACAGAGGACTGGTCTTTTCTACATCAGCTAGCCTTTAGGTTGCACAGCTCTACCATCAAATTGCATGTTGAGGTTTTTTTCTGATATCACAGCAATTCAGGCAGAAGCCCAATGAGTGAAAATTTCCATTGATATGCTATACCTGCTTAATCAAGTTGCAGTAGTATATTCAATATTCTGCTAACACCACTGTTAACAACACTGATTAACAACACTGATTAAAAAAAAAAAAGTATCTCCTACTGTTAAATTTCATAAAACTCTCATGCCATTGCTTTTCCTGAACTGCTCTATTTAAGTTAAAAAAAAAAAAATAATAGACACAGTGTGTTTTTAAAGGTGGTTCATACATTTTAGTGAGAATGAAACATTTAATTAGTGATACTTGAGGTCTTTGGGGAAAATTAAAAGCAAAATTTACATAAAATCGTGTAGGAGAGGGACACAAATCTTTTTTACCTTTCCTTTCCTTTCCTTTCCCTTTTTCCCCAAAATATTAATCCTTCTGCTTTTAATTGTTTCAGTAACTATCAATATTCTGGTTTAGTACTGGGAGCACTTCTAATTGAAGGTCTGTTCAACTTGTTCAACATTGGAGAAGAATATGGGAAGATATTATCTCTGAAATGTGAACTACTTTTAGCTATATTATGGATTTATTTAAATCTACTTAATACTTAATAAGTTTAGTACCTGACATGAGGTTAAGTTTTATAAGGATTCTGTTTCTAGTTGGTATAAGAAAATGGAAAATTAAAAATTGCAAGTTGGCTAATATTCTGTGATTGGAAAAAGAAACATAATTTTAGTTAGTTTTTAACAGGATAGCAAAAAACTGTTTTTAGAACTCTCTGCTACTGGATGTCAAGATATTACTCCTATCACTTGGCTCTTGATTTCAATAATTTCTATGACAGTTTACAGCTTACCTGTTGTATGTCAAGTTCATAGTTGATCCATATGTTCATCCAGGTAAGGTTTGGACATGGGACTGACATTCTTAGAATATTTCTCTAAAACACCTTGTGAAATTTACCTGCAAGAGATCTGAATTTCTTTGGAAAAGAATGTAAGACAGCAAAGCCCTAACCTTTCTGATTAACAATGTGCACAAAGATATTCATTTAGGAGCAAAGGAGCAGCATGTTTAAATAAGTGCATAATTAAAACTCTGTGAGTAGCATACCCACTGGAGTGGCACTTAGTATTTTCTTAAGGTAGGCTCATGTTCATCAGAAATCTGAAGTACCGTGAATAAGGACGCAAACAGAAGGAAGTCCTGAATTTTGTGGACAGTTTATGTTGATCTTCAGTGTGATTTCAGCAGGCACATGTAGGTAAGGCATGTGCATGTGTATGTGTACAAATAAAACTACAAAACACTGTCACTATTTACTCATAGTGATGTCTGTTACCTTTGAATAAAAGATATATGTAGATATATATATGTATAACAAAGAATTTTCCACTGATGATAAAATGTAGAACTAAGCAATTTTGTATTTTAAATAATTCTGATGTATGAGAAATATGCATGATATATACTAACATATTATATATCTACAAATAGGAATTATATGTACTTTAAAAATGCTTGTTTAACTTTTACAAAATCTAGCTTTCTGTAGGTTTATGTCCACATAAAGGTCCAATGCCTGTTTTAATCTGTAAGGTCCTGAGGGTAAATAAAACATTCAACTCCAAACAAAAGAAATGAAACTTTGATCTTTAAGAAATAAAATTATGTTCCTCTAGAGTATCAATTTTCCAAGGTTATATGCTACAGCTTTAAAATATTAAAGATTAATTGTATAAAGTATATGATGTTGTCTCATAGTATAAAAATCAGAGTACTTATTTTGTGTATAAATTTTATTCAAATTTAAGGTCCACAACTGAAAATGTTAAGGACATGTTAAAACTAATAATCAGTAATTTAGTCCAATATTGCTACCTAAGATATGGATAAACTATGTATAAATTAAATAAATCCTTAAGTTACCTATAGAAGTGTTAATTTAAAAGTTAGCTACTTTCTTTTTTCCACTATATCCATACAAATTCAAATCAAGATTTTATTTCATATGTAACTAATTACTTCTTGACCTGTGGATGAAAATATCAAATTTGATGATCTCTAAAAAAAGAAAAGAATATGGATGAGTTGGATGAATTTGTTGAAAACAATTGTTCTTTCATTATGATTGCTTATATCTAGTCTATATATTGTTCAGCATACTTCATGCATCCAAGGTGAAGTTAGGAAAAGATTTCTATCATCAAGCTTAATTTTCTTATAACTCAAATTTTTGTCTTTATATTCCATCAACCTGTCTATGTATTTTCTATCAAAAAAATAAAGGAAGGATTTCCCAGTAGCCCTATCTGAAAATTAATATGCTGAAACAGAGCATAAGGTATAGTTTAAGCTAATTTCTCATATGAAACAGATCAGGTAACCACAGAAAAAAAATTATGTGTGCGTAATAGATAACAGTAATCATCATCATCATAATAAAAATTTATTATCTTGAAATGTAGTGAGGATATACTGCCCTTGCGATACAGCGGACATTATTTCATTAATTGTTAATTCTGTTTACAATCTCCTATTAAATGAAAAAGCCTATTTCAGACTTTAGAAGTACTGGGTACTTTCTTTACAAAGTAACATCCCTGTCATAACAGAGGGCGATGCAACAGTAAGGAAACTGGGAAAACTAATCTGAGGAAGCAAATCATTTCTGCAAGCTCCCTGGTGCCCAATTCTTTTTCTTAATGCAATTTGTTAAAGGAGAGTTAGTGCATTGGCTCAACGCTGTTTCTTAGTTTTTCTCCTTTTCACAGTTACTTTAAAAATCAGAAACAGAGTGTCGTGGTTTAGTCCCAGGCAGCAACCAAGCACCACACAGCCTCTCGCTCACCCTCCCGCACAGTGCGATGGGGGAGAGAATCGGAAGGGCAAAAGTAAGAAAACCCACGGGCTGAGATAAGAACAGTTTAATAATTAAAAAAAAAAATAGTAATAGAAATTGCAATGAAAAGGAGAACAAGAGAGAGAAACAAAACCCAGGGAAAAGAAAACAAGTGATGCAACTGCTCACCACCCGCCGACCAACGCCCAGCCAGTCCCCAAGCAGCAAGTGCTGCCCGCCAGCCAACTCCCCCCAGTTTATATACTGAGCATGACGTCATATGGTATGGAATAGCCCTTTGGTCAGTTTGGATCAACTATCTTGGCTGTGCCCATTCCCAGTTTCTTGTGCACCTGGCAGAGCATGGGAAGCTGAAAAAGAAAGTCCTTGACTTAGTGTCAGCACTACTTAACAACAACCAAAACATCAGTGTGTTATCATCATTCTTCTCCTACTAAATCCAAAACACAGCACTATGCCAGCTACTAAGAAGAAAATTAACTCTAACCCAGCCCAAACCAGGACACAGAGCTCTCCCCGTAATTTCCAAGCTCTTGATGAGTGAGATATAAAACACAGAGAAGACTTTCTACGCTTTCCTTCCTAAGATCATACAAGAGTTTGAAACAATCTAAAAGTAACAAGGTTATGAAATTTCTATATTGTATTCCAATGACTGGGGAGAAAGTATGAAACATCTTTGTGTAGTAATATTTTTTTCGAAAGAAAATTTAAAAAAATGCATATTGCAAGTCAGCTGCCCCTGGAATTTCAGGATAATGCGATACAACACATCATTTTATTTACTATTTACAGAGCTACTAAGTAATTCACAAGCTTACTTAGAGCATTCAGGTCCCATTGACTACTTGGCCAAGATAGAGATGTGAAAAGACAGGTTTACTACTCAGCTGTCAGGGAGAAAACTGCTGCACAGGGAGGGCAACGGCTATTTTGGAGGCTCTGAATGTTTAGAGACTCATTCTGCTAAGCACTGCAGAAAGATACACACAGAGAGCACAAAGCCCTGCCCCAAGGAGCTTGCCCACTAAAAGGTAAAAAAACCAATTAGACAAGTAAGCAAGATAAAACCAATAACTAATACAACATCTTAGTAAATCCTAAAGCATTGGTGTTAAATTAACCAACTCACAGCAGTGAGCACAGCTCCTATCCTGCCTTCCCCATCTTACCAAATACAAGCTTTCTGTGTGCATTTTATAAAATTTGGTGTTTACCTTTGTTCCATTTCTGTTTATGTCATTAATCCCCATATGAGCTGCAGACTTCTCTGAAGGAAAACTTTATTCATTAAATAAATAGGTCATTCTGTTCTGTGCTAATGATATATTCTGATCAGCTTCTTTGATCATTAATACAAACTGCGGAAAGCTAAATAAAGCTGGGATGACATTTCCTGAGAACAAATGACTAGTTCAGATTAAAAGGAAGAAGATTGGAGTGATTTCTTCCATAAGACATAAAATGCAATGGGAAAACACCTGGTTGTTTCTCAGTCTGCTGGTCTCATTTTGTTTATGAAAGTTTTCAGTGTGCTGAGGAACTTCATGCAGTGAATTCTAGATATGAAATATTCTCATATTTCATAGAATCAAGTGCAAAGTCTGGAAAAGTAAGACCTATTGACACAATGATTGAGACTAATGTAAACGTTTAATAGCTTTTAATTTAATTCTCCATTCTTTGACATCTTGTGAACTATTCTTCTGCCAACCAAATGCATAAAATGCTTTAAAATTAGCTCATAATGAAGAATTTTATCCCTGTACAAAAGTAAATGACTGTATATGTGCAGAACAAGATGGAGAATCACGATGATTATATCAAAATCAGAACGTCTTGTGGAGGTCATTTGTATTGAAAGGCACTTATCTCTGGAATATGCTGTCCTCAGAGCCTGATAAGCACTAATCCTGTTGCTTTTTAGGGTATGACATGAAGCACCTTTGTTTATAAATGTGTGTTCATAAAGTCAATTCCTGTTTAATGTTATATTGGTCAACTGGTATTTTTATAAACTAAAAAGACAAGAAATAGAACTGGGTACAAAAAACGGTATAAAATTTTACATATTTATATTTCAACAGTGATGGAGAAAGCTATTATTTTAACATATATGTGGAGAACTTCAGAATAGTTTTGAGATACTGGAGCTCGTTGTTTTATTCTGTGCAATGCAGAATACTATACCCAAGGAGAATCTCCTCCTTGAGCTTTCTATACATCCCCAAGCCAAAATTTCTCCACTGATTTGAAAACTGAAGCTCATTCATGAAATTTTTGTTGATTCTTGTCAAACTGAGCTCAAGGACCTCAGTATCAGCTGCACAAGATCTAATCTATTCAGGAAAGAAAATAGCTGAAGGGTCTTAAAATGCCTGTGAGACCTCAGTGAATGAATATTTTGATCCAAACCAGAGAAGGTGGTTGCTGGATTCAGCAGTAGGTAAACTTTTGTCTGTGCCCAGCTAGTTAAACAATTCTCTCAAATCTGAAGGAGAGCAGAAGAAACTGAATGCTGGGCGGGAAGGGGGAAAAACTCTTTTTTCAGTCAGGGTGCATGTAAAGATAGCTGAGTTTTGTTGTTATTGTTGTTTTTTTCCTTAGCAATAATTCACTCAAGGTACTGTACAGAAAGACAAATAATTGAAACAGTATTCCTTCTTTCCTTGCAAATGATAATAAGAGGGGGACAGAAACCAGGTAAAGAGTTTTATGTGCTGAGAACTGAGAAGCTTCAGCTGACCTCAAAGGAAGTTACTAGATACTCAGTGTTTTAGAAAAGTGATCACTTACTTAAGAGTTTAGTATAAGATCTAATGTCATGTTTTAATTTGTTTAAAAAATTAAGGAAGTGGTGATCAACTCCTTGAACTTCAGTAATACTAAACAGTCGTACATGAAATATAAAATTTTACAAGTCCGTGTCTGAATTATTTTTTTCTGTTTTAAATACCAACCCCTCCAGAGTTAAGAGGAAATTAGATTTAAAAATACTTCACTGTCATATACTACTTCTTACATATACTGAACAAGTGCAGAAAAAAAATTGACATTTTACAGATAAAAAACAACCAGAAAAGAATAGTCTTGAGTAGAAATATAATATGAGATCTCCTTGCCCATGCTCCATTCTCCCTTGTTTCCTTAGCTCCATGATACTACCTATGCAATTGCATCTCCACTAACATCATATACAATGTTGAGATCCCTTATGTCATATCTGGATAGCAAAGGACTTTAATGTCACGATATATCTTCACTGACTATATCTTACTATTTAGAAGTTATTTCTGGCACTTAAATACAGTCTAGTATTACTTTCACCTCACTCCAAACCTTAAGGAGCTTATCATATTTATAAAAAATTTTTCTTTATATTTATATATTTCTGATCCTTCTTTGTTGGGCCTCAACAACGACATTTATGTCTTTGAGACTTCAGTGTTAATTCACTTAACTCACTGTTCAACCTCTGCTGTAGTCGCATGTGTTATTCATAAGAATATTTTAACTTTTCTGTTCTGTGAATATGCAGGCCACCTTTTTTCTTGATAAGTCTGCTTCCATATCTCATTACAACCATGAATTTCTACACTGGTATTACAAAATTTTTACTTGTTTTATTCTGCATTTCTCTTTTTGAATGGAGCCAAGTGGAAAAGACATTATTAGTTGTATTAATGAGAATAAACCTTACAAGAAACAATCTTCTGTTCCTCAGAAAAATGAAAACAAGAGCCTTTCAATGTTGTTTTGGAGACAACTTTGAACCTGAAGGATTTATTCTCCTCCATATAATTTTAATTACTGAAGTGATGAAATTAGAAACATAATCTTTATGTTCCCATTATGTTCAATAGAAAGAGAGAGAGACTGTGACAGATGGCAACACAGAACTGTTAGGATTTTCCTCTACAGTACTATGTCTCTTTACTTTCCTATATGCAGCATGTGTGACTAGCTTCTTAATCTAGAACTTACTTAGTCACCTAAAATTAGGTGTTCTGAATACTACCGTAAATGTTTATTTTCAGCTCTTTTCAGCCTAGATACGGCACTGTGCCTAGATATGACACAGTGTTTCATAACATGTTTTTATTAAAATTAATGTTTTTTCCTAAAATTTTTAGTGTTAAAACATGAAAGGTATGCTATTATGTTTCTAGCTAGCACCAGAATTTCTTCTTTCATCCAAACCTATTAGTCTGTTTCCTGTTGCATTCCCTTATGTACGTAAAACCTCTCTTTTATAATATCCTCCTGTATTGGGCCATATTCTCACAGTGATTTGCAACACATCATTATTTATAACCTATACTTGTAATTAAATATACTAGTTATTCTCCCTTTCAAATAATAAATAAAGAAACTAAATACTATTGTTATTATATTTTATTATTTATTCATATACTCGTATTGTATAGTACTATATTAGAGTTCATTATATGGGATAACACAGGCAAGCCTCTGATGTGATGTGTCTTTAATTCAGCTTGCCTCTATACTGTGTGCATAGGAAATTATTTGCAAACATTCTGACAAATTAAAGAGGCAGTTAAATGTTGTAGCATCTTCGCATTTATGTGTTCACTTTTCAGGAATATCAACTGCTCCTGCGAGAGTCTGATNAGCAGAGACAGATTGTGGTGATAAAGCCACATGGACAGAGCTTTTATTGTGAGAGTCCTTCCTCATGTTTTTATGGAACTTAAACGCATCTTTGGCAGTCCCTGGCCTCTCTTCACTGCTAGCATTTTTATTCTCCTTAGGCTTATGATAATGCTAAGCAGTAGAGGCAGCCCGTCATACAACAAAGGTTAATTAACACACCAGATGGAGAGGGAGACCTGTTGAAATGTTCTACAAATTCTTGGACAAAGCCCAGGCACAGAGGTTATTATAAGGTCCAGCCAGAGTCCCAGCTGACACTGGACTCATGACACCTACAGCACGAGTGAATATACATACAGTCAGTAACTGGAATGCGTGACACATTATACCAGGACATGTTTTTGCGCAGGAGCTGGAGCAGGCATGTGGACTAGAGGACGTCTTGCTGCCCCTTCCAAGGATCTTTCATTTGATTTGCATGATTAAATGAAAATGCCCTCTGCAGTAATTTTCTTTTGATATGCATAGGTACAATTAATATTAAGCTTATACCTTCCAAAATTATTAAAAGAGTGACTGGCTGAGGCTTCTAGGCTAAACGAGTCATCTAGGCTCTCGCGGAAGCCAACAGAGACAGAGAGATAGCTTCCAAGAAAAATTCATCCCTCTTGTTGCAGACACCTATTAATTATATGGGATGAAATCCTAGTTGATCTTCTTCCAGGCCCTTTCACTGAGCTATAGAAGAACCACAGGCATAAACATTTGCCTGGAAGAAAAGTTCATTAACCTCCAATAAATTTAGATACTATATTTATTTTTTTAACTGGCATTGAAAGTATCGATACAGGCTTCTAACTTGACAAAGATTAATAGGAACCAAATAGTTTTGTTTGGCCAGTCTAGTGCTTCCAGCATTAAAAAATTAGAAGGAATTAAATGGTTTTTTTTAGCTGCTCCGAACACCTATGTAGCACAAAGCAATAAGGGTATCCTGAAGCAAAATATATCTGAGCAAGGAAAATACTTAATCTCTTGTTAAAATGCACAAAGATATTTAAAATTATTAATGATTCAACCTGATTTTAAATTGAATTGTCTTATAACTTCTTTATTCTGCTTTGTCTCTGACTACTCCAGGGGATTTTTCCTTATGTTTTCTGTTGTAATTAGAAAACAAACCCACACGTAGAAGTCCATTTTGTTACTCCAGTGGAAGTAAATGAACTGAGAAAATAATAGAAAAAGAGAAAAGGAAACANAGGTTAGTTGAGGGACTGTCCACTGAACCTCTGCTTTCCATTTACAATCACTTCAATAAAAGGACAATTAGTAATATATATATTTTGGAACTTAATGAATTAGACACATATAGGGTGTCCAAAACAAATACCAAACAGTTAAAAAATGCCT